>OY284491.1:43330944-43608290 GCA_958336395.1 Ctenicera cuprea | reverse complement strand
TAAAATTAATTGCTAAAAAGCCCCACGTTGGTACGATCATAAATTATGCTGTGTATCTGGGTATTTGAAAATATCCAGACATTTTCATAATTTTAAGATAATTAATTAATTTAAAGTTTTTAATAGAAAAATAAATATAAATAGCCCCACGTTGATGAGCCATAAATTATGCTGTGAAATAAGAATTTTGAAAAATTCTTTTTTTAATTTTTTTTAAAAATTCCAAACATTTGAAAAATCATAAATTTTGTAAACTTTGAATTATTATTTATTTTTGACCCACATTTGCTAGCTCAGTAATAAAATTAATATAATTAAATGCTGTGTGTTTTAATTTAGTTTTAAGCATTTTCATAAAAAAATAAATTTCAAATAAATTTATAAGCATGGGAATTTTATTTTAAAACAAGAGACTCTTATTAAAATTTTGACATGTAAATAATTGATTGACATAAATTCATCTTGTACTTAATCTCAGGGATAATTTTAAATTCTTGAACATCATGTAGCTTCACTATTGTCGATGGGTTATTTAAAAAAAATGAATTGCAGATTTCCAGAATACCACCTACTACATTTACACGCAAATACATCACCATAAAATAATATTTAAAACATCTCTGTACATTTATAATAAATAAAACAAATTTTTTTATTGAAACACCACGAAAATTATTACTTATCTTTTTACAATGTTCATCTTTGAAGTTCGGAATCTTTGATGCGTGCGCTTCCACGTATTTGAATGGTAGCTAACTCATACAACCAATTTTTCTTTCCTGTCTGTGATGTGCTTGTGCACGGTATGATGTGTGCTGTCCTAACGCTGCCTGTCCGATAATACTAAACCATGAGTTCTCCAGCAAAATCTTCAATAACAGTTTTTCTCAGGTATGTAATTCCCTTTTTTTATTAGAAATTATATTTTTCAATTTATAATTACTTTAATTTTTCATTTATTTTTAGCATTTTTATTTTTAATTATAACTGTTCAACTTTTATTATTACAGATTTATTATTATATCACACGAAGAAGATTAATTCCATATTATCTGTCAAATACAAATCTGCACGATTGACAACAAGATGTATTTCTCCACCTCAAAAACCGGAAATTCGCAGAACTATTTTTTATCATAAGATGGTGCTCAGGTACGCCATTTTTTATCAATTTATAATTTATTGAATTTATTTGTCGAAGAAACTTTCAAATTGTTCTTTAATTACTTGGATCACTGGTTATTATAGTTAGATTTTAATTTAGTTTCCCATTGGAATATTTAATACTTGCACAAATTAATATTTTTACAATAAAGAAAGGACGCTTCACAATTTTACTTTTTAATCTTCCAATAACTTTTATATTCTTCAACGGATTTTTCTCAACTTTCTTTAAATAATAAAACACCTTATTACTGTCACTTATAACAACAATTTATTTTGTTCACATTAAAATTTCTAGTTACATTATCAAAAATTTGGGAGCTAAACATTAACGCACCCACGCTATGCAAATTCTTACCGGAAGCTCTCTTGAAAAATTTAATCTCGAACCCCCAGACTAAATTTCCAAATATATCAAATTATACAAATATCACCCTTAAGTATCCTTTACATAACGATAACACCGGAAACAATTAAAATTCTATTGTTTTTACAAGATAGCTACGAAACCTTACAATCTAATCTAAATTTCACCCTTATTCAACTTATTACATAAATGTCATTATCCCAGATTAACTGGAATACAACTATTTTAAATACGCGATTCAAACATAAATCAACGTATGACAGGTACATTCAATGAAGAAAATTTTTCTTAAAATTTTAAAATTAACATATTTTTTTCATATTTATAAAAGCACATAAATTAAACAATACCAGCTTATTAGCATTAATAATTATCAATTAATTATTCATTAATTTAAAACCATAGTTACATTCCTTAATTAACATAAACCCTAGGTTTACAAGTAATTTATATGAGGTCATTGACTTCTTATCACTTTTATCTGTGACTATAGTTTATACAAAAACCGTCTGGCAAATTCTTACAACCTTGACCTAAAATACAGAAAACTATTTACATTACAATATTTTATATACCGACATACTCAAAAGTAATGTATACGGTTTGTTTTAAATATAAATAAACAATTAGGTTATCTAATAAAACTAAATTAAATTAACTCAATAAACACCTTAATTAAATTAATTCTAAATTAAAATTATACACGGTGCGTCAAAATAATTTTCTAAAAATAAAATTTTTTTTTTATTTTAATTCACTTATTCATTTTAAAAACACACTTTTCAACCAATAACATCTCAAATAAGGATTACCCTTTAATATTATACACAGTTCGACTCATATTTTTACACAAACGATTTTATTATTGATAAATAAATTAATTCAAGTTAAATTATTTATAGTTTGCGTCAATATTAAATTGCCTTAGCATGTTTTATATATGCTATAATTTTTTTTAGTCAAGTTTTACTAATATAAATAATTCTATTCTAGGAATAGTATCCTGGAAAATCTCAATGCTACTTCAAATGCATTTAACCAAAAAGAAATACAAGAAATCAAGATTACCACTGCATTACCGTCGATATAAATAAACTTCAATGAATTACAAGACCACGAAGAATATCTCATACTTTAACAAAATCTCATACTTTTTTTAGTAATAAAAAAAAAATTAGTAATAATTTTTAATTTTCAGTTTATAAATAAATTTTTGAATTAGAACACACAGCATAAATCCCCCTTTAATTTTTCAAAATTTGAAAACCCCTAATAATAATGATGGCAAATTTTGCAAAAATTAACAAAAAAATTTTTACTCTCCCCCTTCTAACAATTTCAGTCAAAATTAATATTTTATCTGTTAATCCTGGAGTAAATTTCCGATAATAATTTAAAATCCCCAAAAATCCTCTTAGCATTCTTAACTATAAAATATCCCCCTCTAACTCCTATCCTGCCTTTATCTAAAAATTCTTTCATTTTCACCCTCTTTTTAATTTTAAATTGCGCAGGCTCTTTCATATAATTTATAAATTTCATCTTGACCTTCTTTTTATTTTCCAAGGCCTTCGCATTAATTTTATTATTTGAAATTTTCATTTTCACCTTCTTTTTATTTTCCAAGGTATCCGAATATTTTCCATATTTTATTAATTTCATTTTAACTTTCTTCTTGGTTCTACAGGTATCCGGATATTTTTCATTAATTATTATTTTCATTTTAACTTTCTTTTTGTATTTTAATTCCCCAGGATCCTTCTTATTATTTAAAATTTTCAATTTAATTTTCGCTTTTTGTTTAAAATGTTCTGGCCACTTTTTATTATTTAACCATTTTAATTTAACTTTTGCTTTATTTTTAAAAATCCTTGGGTACATTTTATCATTTAATGATTTTAATTTAAATTTAGTCTTATGTTTAAAATTCTTCATCTTCTTTATTTTAATTAAAATTTTCATTTTAAATTTCGTATTATTTTTAAAATTCTTCAAGTAATTTACATTATTTAATATTTTCATTTTGGTCTTCTTTTTATTTATCCTTGACATCGGATAATTTTTATAATTTGTAAATTTTAATTTTACTTTTGGCTGATTTTCCAATAGCATTAGATAACTTTCATATTTTGAAATTTTTATTTTAACTTTCCGATTTTTAAAATAAATTTGATTATTTTTATATTTTGAAGATTTTATTTTGGTTTCCTCTTTATTCTCTATCCACGAATAAATTTTATTTTCTGAAAATTCTTCTTTTTCTTTCACTTTACTTTCCATTTGATCTTCATTTTCACTTATTTCAAGCTCTTTACCGTTATTTAGGTCATTAACAATATTACTATTTTTTATTTCATATTTATTCAATTCTGCTTTATTTATTTCATCACCATTTGTATTCTTTATTTCATATTTACTTTCAGTTAATTTAATTTCATTTTCATTTAATGCTTCTTCCAAGTCTGGTTCTTCTTTCGGGAAATTTTTCTGTTGTATATGAACTTCTGTTTTATTCCCCTCTGGATAAATTAGGGTTTCACACTCCTTTTCTTCTTTATTAATCTTTGAGGATGATTCTGTACACTTTTTAAAATTTAAACACACTTCATTGATTTCGGGTAATTCTTCCTTCATTTCATTAATTTTACAATTATTACTCTGTTCTTTGTTTAAAAATGGAAATTTGATGTTTTTATAAATTAGACAATCCTCTTCAATAATCATATTATGATATTCCAAAAAATCGCTTCCAAGCACCATGTCGACAATCATGTCCGGAACAATTAATAGTTTCGCAGATACTTTAACTTCATTGATATTCAAATCACAATCCAATCTTTCCTCAATACGACCAAACTTCATTTTATTTTCATCTATTAGATTAAACCCCCCAAATATTACAATATTATTCTCCAATAATTCATAATTATTAACGACGACGTCTTCACTTATAAGTGATAAATCAACCCCCATATCTATAATAGTAACAAATTCAATATTATTCAATCTAAGTCGTATTGATGGTAAATTAATTAAATCATTCTTTTCTGTATTATTCCATTTTTTTTCTGCTTCAACATTTAATTCTTTATTTAATTCTTTATTTATCTCTTCATGACCTGTCTCCACTTCTTGTACTAATTCTTTATTTATTTCTTTATTTATCTCCACATGATCTGTCTCAACTTGTTGTTCTAATTCTTTAGTTATTTCTTCCACATTTCCATGATTACTGTAATTTACTTCTATTTTCTTTATTTCTTCCCTACTCTCTTTTATTTCCCTCTTCATTTCTTCCCTACTCTCCTCAATTTTTTTATTAGTTTTTTCACTATTCTCTCTCATCTCCTTCATCATATTCATTATCATGTATTCTAATTTTGAACTTTCTCCCTCCTTACTACTCTTACTTGTGCTTGCAGCACCTTCTTCTTCTTCCTTCTCAACATCTTGTTCTTCTTCTATTTTCTTTTCTGGTTCCATTTTAGATTTCTTACTCCTACTCCTCTTTTTCTTTTTAACTACTTGGAACTCTTCTCCTTTTTTATTACTTAAATCGCTGTTGTCCCAGAATGTTTTCATTTACCCCACATAAATTATTTCATAACCCCAAAAATTATTCAAATAATCCTCAACTTTATTTATAAAAAAATATTACCCTTTAATTATACATAAATAACCCAATCGAGCCCCACGTTGCCTGGCGACATAAATTATGCTGTGGAATATGAATTATAAAAATTCATAATTCCTTTTATAAAATTTGAAAAGCCCCACGTTGGTTAGCGTTATAAATTATGCTGTGAAATAAGAATTTTGAAAAATTCTTTTTTTTAATTTTTTTTAAAAATTCCAAACATTTGAAAAATCATAAATTTTGTAAACTTTGAATTATTATTTATTTTTGACCCACATTTGCTAGCTCAGTAATAAAATTAATATAATTAAATGCTGTGTGTTTTAATTTAGTTTTAAGCATTTTCATAAAAAAATAAATTTCAAATAAATTTATAAGCATGGGAATTTTATTTTAAAACAAGAGACTCTTATTAAAATTTTGACATGTAAATAATTGATTGACATAAATTCATCTTGTACTTAATCTCAGGGATAATTTTAAATTCTTGAACATCATGTAGCTTCACTATTGTCGATGGGTTATTTAAAAAAAATGAATTGCAGATTTCCAGAATACCACCTACTACATTTACACGCAAATACATCACCATAAAATAATATTTAAAACATCTCTGTACATTTATAATAAATAAAACAAATTTTTTTATTGAAACACCACGAAAATTATTACTTATCTTTTTACAATGTTCATCTTTGAAGTTCGGAATCTTTGATGCGTGCGCTTCCACGTATTTGAATGGTAGCTAACTCATACAACCAATTTTTCTTTCCTTTCTGTGATGTGCTTGTGCACGGTATGATGTGTGCTGTCCTAACGCTGCCTGTCCGATAATACTAAACCATGAGTTCTCCAGCAAAATCTTCAATAACAGTTTTTCTCAGGTATGTAATTCCCTTTTTTTATTAGAAATTATATTTTTCAATTTATAATTACTTTAATTTTTCATTTATTTTTAGCATTTTTATTTTTAATTATAACTGTTCAACTTTTATTATTACAGATTTATTATTATATCACACGAAGAAGATTAATTCCATATTATCTGTCAAATACAAATCTGCACGATTGACAACAAGATGTATTTCTCCACCTCAAAAACCGGAAATTCGCAGAACTATTTTTTATCATAAGATGGTGCTCAGGTACGCCATTTTTTATCAATTTATAATTTATTGAATTTATTTGTCGAAGAAACTTTCAAATTGTTCTTTAATTACTTGGATCACTGGTTATTATAGTTAGATTTTAATTTAGTTTCCCATTGGAATATTTAATACTTGCACAATTTAATATTTTTACAATAAAGAAAGGACGCTTCACAATTTTACTTTTTAATCTTCCAATAACTTTTATATTCTTCAACGGATTTTTCTCAACTTTCTTTAAATAATAAAACACCTTATTACTGTCACTTATAACAACAATTTATTTTGTTCACATTAAAATTTCTAGTTACATTATCAAAAATTTGGGAGCTAAACATTAACGCACCCACGCTATGCAAATTCTTACCGGAAGCTCCCTGAAAAATTTAATCTCGAACCCCCAGACCAAATCTCCAAACATATCAAATTATACAAATATCACCCTTAAGTATCCTTTACATAACGATAACACCGGAAACAATTAAAATTCTATTGTTTTTACAAGATAGCTACGAAACCTTACAATCTAATCTAAATTTCACCCTTATTCAACTTATTACATAAATGTCATTATCCCAGATTAACTGGAATACAACTATTTTAACTACGCGATTCAAACATAAATCAACGTATGACAGGTACATTCAATGAAGAAAATTTTTCTTAAAATTTTAAAATTAACATATTTTTTTCATATTTATAAAAGCACATAAATTAAACAATACCAGCTTATTAGCATTAATAATTATCAATTAATTATTCATTAATTTAAAACCATAGTTACATTCCTTAATTAACATAAACCCTAGGTTTACAAGTAATTTATATGAGGTCATTGACTTCTTATCACTTTTATCTGTGACTATAGTTTATACAAAAACCGTCTGGCAAATTCTTACAACCTTGACCTAAAATACAGAAAACTATTTACATTACAATATTTTATATACCGACATACTCAAAAGTAATGTATACGGTTTGTTTTAAATATAAATAAACAATTAGGTTATCTAATAAAACTAAATTAAATTAACTCAATAAACACCTTAATTAAATTAATTCTAAATTAAAATTATACACGGTGCGTCAAAATAATTTTCTAAAAATAAAATTTTTTTTTTTATTTTAATTCACTTATTCATTTTAAAAACACACTTTTCAACCAATAACATCTCAAATAAGGATTACCCTTTAATATTATACACAGTTCGACTCATATTTTTACACAAACGATTTTATTATTGATAAATAAATTAATTCAAGTTAAATTATTTATAGTTTGCGTCAATATTAAATTGCCTTAGCATGTTTTATATATGCTATAATTTTTTTTAGTCAAGTTTTACTAATATAAATAATTCTATTCTAGGAATAGTATCCTGGAAAATCTCAATGCTACTTCAAATGCATTTAACCAAAAAGAAATACAAGAAATCAAGATTACCACTGCATTACCGTCGATATAAATAAACTTCAATGAATTACAAGACCACGAAGAATATCTCATACTTTAACAAAATCTCATACTTTTTTTAGTAATAAAAAAAAAATTAGTAATAATTTTTAATTTTCAGTTTATAAATAAATTTTTGAATTAGAACACACAGCAATATATATATATATATATATATATATATATATATATATATATATATATATATATATATATATATACATAAAATTTGGAATTTTCGTAACCCTTATATATTATTTAAAATTTCGTAATTCGTTGGGATGATGGGTTAAAATAAAATATCAATTTAAGTAGATGTATGATTTTACAGCTGTTTCGGCAATTAATTTGCCTTCTTCAGAAATTGTTTTTATTTTTAGTAAGAATCTACAAATTAATATATAGGTTAACAATACACATATTAAAATTATGAAATTAGCTTACCAGTAATTGTACAAAACTGTGTGTTAATAAATAAAACATATATTAATGAAATAGAAACAAATTGATCACTATTAACTACTACAAATTACATTTAATGAAATTGACATATAACAGGTTAATCAGCTGATACCATAATAGTGAAGTCAGGTACGTTAGGTAAATTTTCGCGAGCGACATTAAGTTTATTTGGTATGGAGTTTGATGATGTTATTATAAATTTTACTTAGCCCGTTTATATCGGTTCTGTCGTTTACTGTATTTTCTTTTTTGATGTAAATCATTTCTTTTATTAATCTCTTCTTTTGTTGCGGTTCTTTATCTAGAATTGTTGTATCTTTAAGGTTAAATAAATGTCCTGTTTCCAAATGATGTCTTTTTAGACCTGTTGATTCTGTATTTTTATCTAAAATACTGTATTTATGTGCTTTTAGTCTGTTTTCTATCCACTGCATTGATTGTCCTACGTAACATTTATCACATTCTTCACATGGAATTTTATATATGGTATTTGTTTGTTTATTTTTAGGAATTTTTGTTTTTATTCCTGGGAAAAATTTTCCAATGTTGTTTTTATTTTTGTGTGCAATTTTGATGTTTTGTTTCTTAAGAATCATTTCTATTTTTTCAGATAAGCCTTTTATGTATGGAATGCTGGTATATATATTTTTATTATTTTCTGTTGTTTTCTTATATTTATTTCCATTGTAGTATTTATGAACTCGTTTTGTTATTACACTATTTATTAAATTTTCTGGGTATCCATTTTGCTTTAATGTTGATTTAATTTTATTTATTTGTTGTGGTCTTTGGCTTGGTGTTGTAAAATGTATTGCCCTGTCTGTTATTCCCGCGATGACACTTTTTTTGTATTGTAGAGGTTGATTTGAATTATAATTGAGGTATCTTCCTGACCATATTTTTTTAGTATACCATGCAGTTTCTATTTTTCCATTGTTATTTTTTAACGTAATATCTAGGAAGTGTAGAGTTTTTTCTTCTTCGGTTTCGATTGTAAATTGTATGTTGTTGTGTATTTGATTAAATTTGTTATGTATTGTTGTTATTAGTTTGGAATCTGCAATTATAAATATGTCATCCACATATCTTTTATATGTTATAATGTTTAAATTTTTTAATGCTTCACTTTCAATATTTTCCATGACCATATTTGCTAATGGGGCTGATATTGGAGCACCCATTGGTAATCCTGCGATTTGTTGGTAAAACTCTTCATCCTTTTGAAAATATGTGGAATTACAGCATAACTTCACTGCGGTAATAAATTCGTTTTTTGGTAAACATGTGTGTTCTTGAATATCTGCCCATTTATTATCAATTGTTTTTATTGCTAAATCTAAAGGTACATTTGTATATAAAGATGTTACATCTAATGAAAACATGCTGCAGTTTTCTGGTATTTTTATTCTGTTAATTGCTTTTATAAATTCCCATGAGTCTTTAATATGGTAGTTTGTTTTTCCAACTACATTTTTTAAAATATTTGCTAGATATTTAGATAATTTATATAAAGGTGAATCGATAAAGCTTATTATGGGCCTTAAAGGGGTATTAGTTTTATGTAGTTTTGGTAAACAGTGAATTTTTGGAGGTTGTGCGTTGTGAGTTTTCATTTTTGTTGCGTCTTCTTTTTTCAAGATGTTTTTGTTGATCCATTCCTGTAATAACTTGTTGTTTTGATTTTGATATGTGGTAGTGGGGTCTTTTTTAATTTTTTTATATGTTGTGGAATCATTAATGATGTCTTGTACTTTCTTATTGTAATCTTCTTTTTTCATGATGACAGTTTTTTGGGATTTATCTGCTTTTAATATTACTATGTCTGGGTGCTGTTTAAGAAATTCTTTAGTATTATTAATTTTTTTATTTAGTTGTACTTCTTCTATATTTTTTCTTTTTGGGGCTTGTATATAGTTGGTAATGGTGTTGCATATTTTATTCCGGATGTCATCTTTGGTTTCTTCATTTTTTTTGCTTATGGCTGTTTCTATTCCCGCAATAATGTCAGGTATTGGGATGTTTTTATTTGTTGTAGGTATAGAGAATTTCGGTCCTAGGCTTAAGATATGATTAACATCTTCGGGTATTATAATGTCTGTGAGATTAGCTATCCATTCTTTATTGTATTTGGGAATGGTTGATTTGTTTTGTTGATTTTCTAAATTTGTTAACTTCTTGATGTTTTTAATTTTGATTTTGTTAAAGATTTTTTCATATTTATCATTTATTAGATTTTTAAAGCTGTTAAAACTGTTTTCCGAAATAATCTCCTTTAAATCGTTTGTCAAGTATTTAATATTTTGGTCAATTCTGTTTAGGTAACCAATGTTATCAGCTATTAGAAGAGAAAGTAAGTCTTCTGTAAATAATTTAAATTTTCTTTCAAAATTTTTTTTATATTTTTCGTTGTTAAACTGAATGTGTTTTATTTTAAAATTTAAAAATTTTGGTGTTAATTGTTTTTGTCTGCATTTCAAAAGAAATATATTTCGGTTTTTTAGTTTTGCTTTATTTATGCTATGTTTTTCTAAAATATGTAATTGTTCAATAGTGTTGGTGTTATAATTTCGTGTTTCTTTCTTGAAAAATTCTTTAAGGTTCATACTTGTGGTTGATTTAGCCCCTTATTTCATTGGTTTATAATTTAAATTTCCTATTATTGTTTGTAGATTCGTAATTAAATGCTATGTTGTTTGGTAATAAGAGCAATCTTCCCCAATGCTCGTATAATCACATAAAATTTGGAATTTTCGTAACCCTTATATATTATTTAAAATTTCGTAATTCGTTGGGATGATGGGTTAAAATAAAATATCAATTTAAGTAGATGTATGATTTTACAGCTGTTTCGGCAATTAATTTGCTTTCTTCAGAAATTGTTTTTATTTTTAGTAAGAATCTACAAATTAATATATAGGTTAACAATACACATATTAAAATTATGAAATTAGCTTACCAGTAATTGTACAAAACTGTGTGTTAATAAATAAAACATATATTAATGAAATAGAAACAAATTGATCACTATTAACTACTACAAATTACATTTAATGAAATTGACATATAACAGGTTAATCAGCTGATACCATAATAGTGAAGTCAGGTACGTTAGGTAAATTTTCGCGAGCGACATTAAGTTTATTTGGTATGGAGTTTGATGATGTTATTATAAATTTTACTTAGCCCGTTTATATCGGTTCTGTCGTTTACTGTATTTTCTTTTTTGATGTAAATCATTTCTTTTATTAATCTCTTCTTTTGTTGCGGTTCTTTATCTAGAATTGTTGTATCTTTAAGGTTAAATAAATGTCCTGTTTCCAAATGATGTCTTTTTAGACCTGTTGATTCTGTATTTTTATCTAAAATACTGTATTTATGTGCTTTTAGTCTGTTTTCTATCCACTGCATTGATTGTCCTACGTAACATTTATCACATTCTTCACATGGAATTTTATATATGGTATTTGTTTGTTTATTTTTAGGAATTTTTGTTTTTATTCCTGGGAAAAATTTTCCAATGTTGTTTTTATTTTTGTGTGCAATTTTGATGTTTTGTTTCTTAAGAATCATTTCTATTTTTTCAGATAAGCCTTTTATGTATGGAATGCTGGTATATATATTTTTATTATTTTCTGTTGTTTTCTTATATTTATTTCCATTGTAGTATTTATGAACTCGTTTTGTTATTACACTATTTATTAAATTTTCTGGGTATCCATTTTGCTTTAATGTTGATTTAATTTTATTTATTTGTTGTGGTCTTTGGCTTGGTGTTGTAAAATGTATTGCCCTGTCTGTTATTCCCGCGATGACACTTTTTTTGTATTGTAGAGGTTGATTTGAATTATAATTGACAAACAATAATAGGAAATTTAAATTATTATACCATGCAGTTTCTATTTTTCCATTGTTATTTTTTAACGTAATATCTAGGAAGTGTAGAGTTTTTTCTTCTTCGGTTTCGATTGTAAATTGTATGTTGTTGTGTATTTGATTAAATTTGTTATGTATTGTTGTTATTAGTTTGGAATCTGCAATTATAAATATGTCATCCACATATCTTTTATATGTTATAATGTTTAAATTTTTTAATGCTTCACTTTCAATATTTTCCATGACCATATTTGCTAATGGGGCTGATATTGGAGCACCCATTGGTAATCCTGCGATTTGTTGGTAAAACTCTTCATCCTTTTGAAAATATGTGGAATTACAGCATAACTTCACTGCGGTAATAAATTCGTTTTTTGGTAAACATGTGTGTTCTTGAATATCTGCCCATTTATTATCAATTGTTTTTATTGCTAAATCTAAAGGTACATTTGTATATAAAGATGTTACATCTAATGAAAACATGCTGCAGTTTTCTGGTATTTTTATTCTGTTAATTGCTTTTATAAATTCCCATGAGTCTTTAATATGGTAGTTTGTTTTTCCAACTACATTTTTTAAAATATTTGCTAGATATTTAGATAATTTATATAAAGGTGAATCGATAAAGCTTATTATGGGCCTTAAAGGGGTATTAGTTTTATGTAGTTTTGGTAAACAGTGAATTTTTGGAGGTTGTGCGTTGTGAGTTTTCATTTTTGTTGCGTCTTCTTTTTTCAAGATGTTTTTGTTGATCCATTCCTGTAATAACTTGTTGTTTTGATTTTGATATGTGGTAGTGGGGTCTTTTTTAATTTTTTTATATGTTGTGGAATCATTAATGATGTCTTGTACTTTCTTATTGTAATCTTCTTTTTTCATGATGACAGTTTTTTGGGATTTATCTGCTTTTAATATTACTATGTCTGGGTGCTGTTTAAGAAATTCTTTAGTATTATTAATTTTTTTATTTAGTTGTACTTCTTCTATATTTTTTCTTTTTGGGGCTTGTATATAGTTGGTAATGGTGTTGCATATTTTATTCCGGATGTCATCTTTGGTTTCTTCATTTTTTTTGCTTATGGCTGTTTCTATTCCCGCAATAATGTCAGGTATTGGGATGTTTTTATTTGTTGTAGGTATAGAGAATTTCGGTCCTAGGCTTAAGATATGATTAACATCTTCGGGTATTATAATGTCTGTGAGATTAGCTATCCATTCTTTATTGTATTTGGGAATGGTTGATTTGTTTTGTTGATTTTCTAAATTTGTTAACTTCTTGATGTTTTTAATTTTGATTTTGTTAAAGATTTTTTCATATTTATCATTTATTAGATTTTTAAAGCTGTTAAAACTGTTTTCCGAAATAATCTCCTTTAAATCGTTTGTCAAGTATTTAATATTTTGGTCAATTCTGTTTAGGTAACCAATGTTATCAGCTATTAGAAGAGAAAGTAAGTCTTCTGTAAATAATTTAAATTTTCTTTCAAAATTTTTTTTATATTTTTCGTTGTTAAACTGAATGTGTTTTATTTTAAAATTTAAAAATTTTGGTGTTAATTGTTTTTGTCTGCATTTCAAAAGAAATATATTTCGGTTTTTTAGTTTTGCTTTATTTATGCTATGTTTTTCTAAAATATGTAATTGTTCAATAGTGTTGGTGTTATAATTTCGTGTTTCTTTCTTGAAAAATTCTTTAAGGTTCATACTTGTGGTTGATTTAGCCCCTTATTTCATTGGTTTATAATTTAAATTTCCTATTATTGTTTGTAGATTCGTAATTAAATGCTATGTTGTTTGGTAATAAGAGCAATCTTCCCCAATGCTCGTATAATCACATAAATTTGGAATTTTCGTAACCTTATATATTATTTTAAAATTTCGTAATTCGTTGGATGATGGGTTAAAATAAAATATCAATTTAAGTAGATGTATGATTTTACAGCTGTTTCGGCAATTATTTGCCTTCTTCAGAAATTGTTTTTATTTTTAGTAAGAATCTACAATTAATATATAGGTTAACAATACACATATTAAAATTATGAAATTAGCTTACCAGTAATTGTACAAAACTGTGTGTTAATAAATAAAACATATATTAATGAAATAGAAACAAATTGATCACTATTAACTACTACAAATTACATTTAATGAAATTGACATATAACAGGTTAATCAGCTGATACCATAATAGTGAAGTCAGGTACGTTAGGTAAATTTTCGCGAGCGACATTAAGTTTATTTGGTATGGAGTTTGATGATGTTATTATAAATTTTACTTAGCCCGTTATATCGGTTCTGTCGTTTACTGTATTTTCTTTTTTGATGTAAATCATTTCTTTTATTAATCTCTTCTTTTGTTGCGGTTCTTTATCTAGAATTGTTGTATCTTAAGGTTAAATAAATGTCCTGTTTCCAAATGATGTCTTTTTAGACCTGTTGATTCTGTATTTTTATCTAAAATACTGTATTTATGTGCTTTTAGTCTGTTTTCTATCCACTGCATTGATTGATTGTCCTACGTAACATTTATCACATTCTTCACATGGAATTTTATATATGGTATTTGTTTGTTTATTTTTAGGAATTTTTGTTTTTATTCCTGGGAAAAATTTTCCAATGTTGTTTTTATTTTTGTGTGCAATTTTGATGTTTTGTTTCTTAAGAATCATTTCTATTTTTTCAGATAAGCCTTTTATGTATGGAATGCTGGTATATATATTTTTATTATTTTCTGTTGTTTTCTTATATTTATTTCCATTGTAGTATTTATGAACTCGTTTTGTTATTACACTATTTATTAAATTTTCTGGGTATCCATTTTGCTTTAATGTTGATTTAATTTTATTTATTTGTTGTGGTCTTTGGCTTGGTGTTGTAAAATGTATTGCCCTGTCTGTTATTCCCGCGATGACACTTTTTTTGTATTGTAGAGGTTGATTTGAATTATAATTGAGGTATCTTCCTGACCATATTTTTTTAGTATACCATGCAGTTTCTATTTTTCCATTGTTATTTTTTAACGTAATATCTAGGAAGTGTAGAGTTTTTTCTTCTTCGGTTTCGATTGTAAATTGTATGTTGTTATGTATTTGATTAAATTTGTTATGTATTGTTGTTATTAGTTTGGAATCTGCAATTATAAATATGTCATCCACATATCTTTTATATGTTATAATGTTTAAATTTTTTAATGCTTCACTTTCAATATTTTCCATGACCATATTTGCTAATGGGGCTGATATTGGAGCACCCATTGGTAATCCTGCGATTTGTTGGTAAAACTCTTCATCCTTTTGAAAATATGTGGAATTACAGCATAACTTCACTGCGGTAATAAATTCGTTTTTTGGTAAACATGTGTGTTCTTGAATATCTGCCCATTTATTATCAATTGTTTTTATTGCTAAATCTAAAGGTACATTTGTATATAAAGATGTTACATCTAATGAAAACATGCTGCAGTTTTCTGGTATTTTTATTCTGTTAATTGCTTTTACAAATTCCCATGAGTCTTTAATATGGTAGTTTGTTTTTCCAACTACATTTTTTAAAATATTTGCTAGATATTTAGATAATTTATATAAAGGTGAATCGATAAAGCTTATTATGGGCCTTAAAGGGGTATTAGTTTTATGTAGTTTTGGTAAACAGTGAATTTTTGGAGGTTGTGCGTTGTGATCCCAACGAATTACGAAATTTTAAATAATATATAAGGGTTACGAAAATTCCAAATTTTATATATATATATATATATATATATATATATATATATATATATATATATATATATATATATATATATATATATATATATATATATATATATATATATATATATATATATATATATATATATATATATATTGCTGTGTGTTCTAATTCAAAAATTTATTTATTAACTTAAAATTAAAAATTATTACTAATTTTTTTTATTACTTAAAAAAGTATGAGATTTTGTTAAAGTATGAGATATCCTTCGTGGTCTTGTAATTCATTGAAGTTTATTTATATCGACGGTAATGCAGTGGTAATCTTGATTTCTTGTATTTCTTTTTGGTTGGATGCATTTGAGGTGGCATTGGGATTTTCCAGGATACTATTCCTAGAATAGAATTATTTATATTAGTAAAACTTGACTAAAAAAAATTATAGCATATATAAAACATGCTAAGGCAATTTAATATTGACGCAAACTATAAATAATTTAACTTGAATTAATTTATTTATCAATAATAAAATCGTTTGTGTAAAAATATGAGTCGAACTGTGTATAATATTAAAGGGTAATCCTTATTTGAGATGTTATTGGTTGAAAAGTGTGTTTTTAAAATGAATAAGTGAATTAAAATAAAAAAAAATTTTATTTTTAGAAAATTATTTTGACGCACCGTGTATAATTTTAATTTAGAATTAATTTAATTAAGGTGTTTATTGAGTTAATTTAATTTAGTTTTATTAGATAACCTAATTGTTTATTTATATTTAAAACAAACCGTATACATTACTTTTGAGTATGTCGGTATATAAAATATTGTAATGTAAATAGTTTTCTGTATTTTAGGTCAAGGTTGTAAGAATTTGCCAGACGGTTTTTGTATAAACTATAGTCACAGATAAAAGTGATAAGAAGTCAATGACCTCATATAAATTACTTGTAAACCTAGGGTTTATGTTAATTAAGGAATGTAACTATGGTTTTAAATTAATGAATAATTAATTGATAATTATTAATGCTAATAAGCTGGTATTGTTTAATTTATGTGCTTTTATAAATATGAAAAAAATATGTTAATTTTAAAATTTTAAGAAAAATTTTCTTCATTGAATGTACCTGTCATACGTTGATTTATGTTTGAATCGCGTATTTAAAATAGTTGTATTCCAGTTAATCTGGGATAATGACATTTATGTAATAAGTTGAATAAGGGTGAAATTTAGATTAGATTGTAAGGTTTCGTAGCTATCTTGTAAAAAAAACAATAGAATTTTAATTGTTTCCGGTGTTATCGTTATGTAAAGGATACTTAAGGGTGATATTTGTATAATTTGATATATTTGGAAATTTAGTCTGGGGGTTCGAGATTAAATTTTTCAAGACAGCTTCCGGTAAGAATTTGCATAGCGTGGGTGCGTTAATGTTAGCTCCCAAATTTTTGATAATGTAACTAGAAATTTTAATGTGAACAAAATAAATTGTTGTTATAAGTGACAGTAATAAGGTGTTTTATTATTTAAAGAAAGTTGAGAAAAATCCGTTGAAGAATATAAAAGTTATTGGAAGATTAAAAAGTAAAATTGTGAAGCGTCCTTTCTTTATTGTAAAAATATTAATTTGTGCAAGTATTAAATATTCCAATGGGAAACTAAATTAAAATCTAACTATAATAACCAGTTATCCAAGTAATTAAAGAACAATTGGAAAGTTTCTTCGACAAATAAATTCAATAAATTATAAATTGATAAAAAATGGCGTACCTGAGCACCATCTTATGATAAAAAATAGTTCTGCGAATTTCCGGTTTTTGAGGTGGAGAAATACATCTTGTTGTCAATCGTGCAGATTTGTATTTGACAGATAATATGGAATTAATCTTCTTCGTGTGATATAATAATAAATCTGTAATAATAAAAGTTGAACAGTTATAATTAAAAATAAAAATGCTAAAAATAAATGAAAAATTAAAGTAATTATAAATTGAAAAATATAATTTCTAATAAAAAAAGGGAATTACATACCTGAGAAAAACTGTTATTGAAGATTTTGCTGGAGAACACATGGTTTTGTATTATCGGACAGGCAGCGTTAGGACAGCACACATCATACCGTGCACAAGCACATCACAGACAGGAAAGAAAAATTGGTTGTATGAGTTAGCTACCATTCAAATACGTGGAAGCGCACGCATCAAAGATTCCGAACTTCAAAGATGAACATTGTAAAAAGATAAGTAATAATTTTCGTGGTGTTTCAATAAAAAAATTTGTTTTATTTATTATAAATGTACAGAGATGTTTTAAATATTATTTTATGGTGATGTATTTGCGTGTAAATGTAGTAGGTGGTATTCTGGAAATCTGCAATTCATTTTTTTTAAATAACCCATCGACAATAGTGAAGCTACATGATGTTCAAGAATTTAAAATTATCCCTGAGATTAAGTACAAGATGAATTTATGTCAATCAATTATTTACATGTCAAAATTTTAATAAGAGTCTCTTATTTTAAAATAAAATTCCCATGCTTATAAATTTATTTGAAATTTATTTTTTTATGAAAATGCTTAAAACTAAATTAAAACACACAGCATTTAATTATATTAATTTTATTACTGAGCTAGCAAATGTGGGTCAAAAATAAATAATAATTCAAAGTTTACAAAATTTATGATTTTTCAAATGTTTGGAATTTTTAAAAAAAATTAAAAAAAGAATTTTTCAAAATTCTTATTACACAGCATAATTTATGACGATTCCAACGTGGGGCTATTTAATTTTATTTAAGAATTTAATTTTTAATAAGAATTTTAAATATTCTTATTACATAGCATAATTTATGGCTCATCAACGTGGGGCTATTTATATTTATTTTTCTATTAAAAACTTTAAATTAATTAATTATCTTAAAATTATGAAAATGTCTGGATATTTTCAAATACCCAGATACACAGCATAATTTATAACGCTAACCAACGTGGGGCTTTTTAGCAATTAATTTTATTCAAAAATTTAAAAGTAGTATGAATTTCCAAAATTCATATTACATAGCATAATTTATGTCGCCAGGCAATGTGGGGCTCGATTGGGTTATTTATGTATAATTAAAGGGTAATATTTTTTTATAAATAAAGTTGAGGATTATTTGTATAATTTTTGGGGTTATGAAATAATTTATGTGGGGTAAATGAAAACATTCTGGGACAACAGCGATTTAAGTAATAAAAAAGGAGAAGAGTTCCAAGTAGTTAAAAAGAAAAAGAGGAGTAGGAGTAAGAAATCTAAAATGGAACCAGAAAAGAAAATAGAAGAAGAACAAGATGTTGAGAAGGAAGAAGAAGAAGGTGCTGCAAGCACAAGTAAGAGTAGTAAGGAGGGAGAAAGTTCAAAATTAGAATACATGATAATGAATATGATGAAGGAGATGAGAGAGAATAGTGAAAAAACTAATAAAAAAATTGAGGAGAGTAGGGAAGAAATGAAGAGGGAAATAAAAGAGAGTAGGGAAGAAATAAAGAAAATAGAAGTAAATTACAGTAATCATGGAAATGTGGAAGAAATAACTAAAGAATTAGAACAACGAGTTGAGACAGATCATGTGGAGATAAATAAAGAAATAAATAAAGAATTAGTACAAGAAGTGGAGACAGGTCATGAAGAGATAAATAAAGAATTAAATAAAGAATTAAATGTTGAAGCAGAAAAAAAATGGAATAATACAGAAAAGAATGATTTAATTAATTTACCATCAATACGACTTAGATTGAATAATATTGAATTTGTTACTATTATAGATATGGGGGTTGATTTATCACTTATAAGTGAAGACGTCGTCGTTAATAATTATGAATTATTGGAGAATAATATTGTAATATTTGGGGGGTTTAATCTAATAGATGAAAATAAAATGAAGTTTGGTCGTATTGAGGAAAGATTGGATTGTGATTTGAATATCAATGAAGTTAAAGTATCTGCGAAACTATTAATTGTTCCGGACATGATTGTCGACATGGTGCTTGGAAGCGATTTTTTGGAATATCATAATATGATTATTGAAGAGGATTGTCTAATTTATAAAAACATCAAATTTCCATTTTTAAACAAAGAACAGAGTAATAATTGTAAAATTAATGAAATGAAGGAAGAATTACCCGAAATCAATGAAGTGTGTTTAAATTTTAAAAAGTGTACAGAATCATCCTCAAAGATTAATAAAGAAGAAAAGGAGTGTGAAACCCTAATTTATCCAGAGGGGGATAAAACAGAAGTTCATATACAACAGAAAAATTTCCCGAAAGAAGAACCAGACTTGGAAGAAGCATTAAATGAAAATGAAATTAAATTAACTGAAAGTAAATATGAAATAAAGAATACAAATGGTGATGAAATAAATAAAGCAGAATTGAATAAATATGAAATAAAAAATAGTAATATTGTTAATGACATGAACAAGTATAAAGAGCTTGAAATAAGTAAAGATAAAGATCAAATAGAGAATAACGTAAAGGAAAAGGAAGAATTTTCAGAAAATAAAATTTATTCGTGGATAGAGAATAAAGAGGAAACCAAAATAAAATCTTCAAAATATAAAAATAATCAAATTTCTTTTAAAAATAGGAAAGTGAAAATAAAATATTCAAAATACAAAATGTATTTAATATTATTTGAAAATCAGCCAAAAGTAAAATTAAAATCTACAAATTATAAAAATTATCCGATATCAGTAATAAATAAAATAATTACTAAAATGAAAATTTTAAATAATGTAAATTATTTGAAGAATGTTAAAAATAATACGAAATTTAAAATGAAAATTTTAACTAAAATAAAGAAGATGAAGAATTTTAAACATAAGACTAAATTTAAATTAAAATCATTAAATGATAAAATGTACCCAAGGATTTTTAAAAATAAAGCAAAAGTTAAATTAAAATGGTTAAATAATAAAAAGTGGCCAGAACATTTTAAACAAAAAGCGAAAATTAAATTAAAATTTTTAAATAAAAAGGATCCTGGGAAATTAAAATACAAGAAAAAAATTAAAATGAAAATAATAATTAATGAAAAATATCCGGATACCTGTAGAAACAAAAAGAAGGTGAAAATGAAAATTTCAAATAATAAAATTAATGCGAAGGCCTTAGAAAATAAAAAGAAGGTCAAGATGAAATTTATAAATTACATGAAAGAACCTGCGCAATTTAAAATTAAGAAGAGGGTGAAAATGAAAGAATTTTTAGATAAAGGCAGGATAGGAGTTAGAGGGCGATATTTTTTTAGTTAAGAATGTTACGAGGATTTTTGGGGATTTTAAATTATTATCGGAAATTTACTCCAGGATTAGCAGATAAAATATTAATTTTGACTGAAATTGTTAGAAGGGGGAGAGTAATTTTTTTTTAGTTAATTTTTGCAAAATTTGCAATTATTATTATAAGGGGTTTTCAAATTTTGAAAAATTAAAGGGGGATTTATGCTGTGTGTTCTAATTCAAAAATTTATTTATTAACTTAAAATTAAAAATTATTACTAATTTTTTTTATTACTTAAAAAAGTATGAGATTTTGTTAAAGTATGAGATATCCTTCGTGGTCTTGTAATTCATTGAAGTTTATTTATATCGACGGTAATGCAGTGGTAATCTTGATTTCTTGTATTTCTTTTTGGTTGGATGCATTTGAGGTGGCATTGGGATTTTCCAGGATACTATTCCTAGAATAGAATTATTTATATTAGTAAAACTTGACTAAAAAAAATTATAGCATATATAAAACATGCTAAGGCAATTTAATATTGACGCAAACTATAAATAATTTAACTTGAATTAATTTATTTATCAATAATAAAATCGTTTGTGTAAAAATATGAGTCGAACTGTGTATAATATTAAAGGGTAATCCTTATTTGAGATGTTATTGGTTGAAAAGTGTGTTTTTAAAATGAATAAGTGAATTAAAATAAAAAAAAATTTTATTTTTAGAAAATTATTTTGACGCACCGTGTATAATTTTAATTTAGAATTAATTTAATTAAGGTGTTTATTGAGTTAATTTAATTTAGTTTTATTAGATAACCTAATTGTTTATTTATATTTAAAACAAACCGTATACATTACTTTTGAGTATGTCGGTATATAAAATATTGTAATGTAAATAGTTTTCTGTATTTTAGGTCAAGGTTGTAAGAATTTGCCAGACGGTTTTTGTATAAACTATAGTCACAGATAAAAGTGATAAGAAGTCAATGACCTCATATAAATTACTTGTAAACCTAGGGTTTATGTTAATTAAGGAATGTAACTATGGTTTTAAATTAATGAATAATTAATTGATAATTATTAATGCTAATAAGCTGGTATTGTTTAATTTATGTGCTTTTATAAATATGAAAAAAATATGTTAATTTTAAAATTTTAAGAAAAATTTTCTTCATTGAATGTACCTGTCATACGTTGATTTATGTTTGAATCGCGTATTTAAAATAGTTGTATTCCAGTTAATCTGGGATAATGACATTTATGTAATAAGTTGAATAAGGGTGAAATTTAGATTAGATTGTAAGGTTTCGTAGCTATCTTGTAAAAAAACAATAGAATTTTAATTGTTTCCGGTGTTATCGTTATGTAAAGGATACTTAAGGGTGATATTTGTATAATTTGATATATTTGGAAATTTAGTCTGGGGGTTCGAGATTAAATTTTTCAAGACAGCTTCCGGTAAGAATTTGCATAGCGTGGGTGCGTTAATGTTAGCTCCCAAATTTTTGATAATGTAACTAGAAATTTTAATGTGAACAAAATAAATTGTTGTTATAAGTGACAGTAATAAGGTGTTTTATTATTTAAAGAAAGTTGAGAAAAATCCGTTGAAGAATATAAAAGTTATTGGAAGATTAAAAAGTAAAATTGTGAAGCGTCCTTTCTTTATTGTAAAAATATTAATTTGTGCAAGTATTAAATATTCCAATGGGAAACTAAATTAAAATCTAACTATAATAACCAGTTATCCAAGTAATTAAAGAACAATTGGAAAGTTTCTTCGACAAATAAATTCAATAAATTATAAATTGATAAAAAATGGCGTACCTGAGCACCATCTTATGATAAAAAATAGTTCTGCGAATTTCCGGTTTTTGAGGTGGAGAAATACATCTTGTTGTCAATCGTGCAGATTTGTATTTGACAGATAATATGGAATTAATCTTCTTCGTGTGATATAATAATAAATCTGTAATAATAAAAGTTGAACAGTTATAATTAAAAATAAAAATGCTAAAAATAAATGAAAAATTAAAGTAATTATAAATTGAAAAATATAATTTCTAATAAAAAAAGGGAATTACATACCTGAGAAAAACTGTTATTGAAGATTTTGCTGGAGAACACATGGTTTTGTATTATCGGACAGGCAGCGTTAGGACAGCACACATCATACCGTGCACAAGCACATCACAGACAGGAAAGAAAAATTGGTTGTATGAGTTAGCTACCATTCAAATACGTGGAAGCGCACGCATCAAAGATTCCGAACTTCAAAGATGAACATTGTAAAAAGATAAGTAATAATTTTCGTGGTGTTTCAATAAAAAAATTTGTTTTATTTATTATAAATGTACAGAGATGTTTTAAATATTATTTTATGGTGATGTATTTGCGTGTAAATGTAGTAGGTGGTATTCTGGAAATCTGCAATTCATTTTTTTTAAATAACCCATCGACAATAGTGAAGCTACATGATGTTCAAGAATTTAAAATTATCCCTGAGATTAAGTACAAGATGAATTTATGTCAATCAATTATTTACATGTCAAAATTTTAATAAGAGTCTCTTATTTTAAAATAAAATTCCCATGCTTATAAATTTATTTGAAATTTATTTTTTTATGAAAATGCTTAAAACTAAATTAAAACACACAGCATTTAATTATATTAATTTTATTACTGAGCTAGCAAATGTGGGTCAAAAATAAATAATAATTCAAAGTTTACAAAATTTATGATTTTTCAAATGTTTGGAATTTTTAAAAAAAATTAAAAAAAGAATTTTTCAAAATTCTTATTACACAGCATAATTTATGACGATTCCAACGTGGGGCTATTTAATTTTATTTAAGAATTTAATTTTTAATAAGAATTTTAAATATTCTTATTACATAGCATAATTTATGGCTCATCAACGTGGGGCTATTTATATTTATTTTTCTATTAAAAACTTTAAATTAATTAATTATCTTAAAATTATGAAAATGTCTGGATATTTTCAAATACCCAGATACACAGCATAATTTATAACGCTAACCAACGTGGGGCTTTTTAGCAATTAATTTTATTCAAAAATTTAAAAGTAGTATGAATTTCCAAAATTCATATTACATAGCAATATATATATATATATATATATATATATATATATATATATATATATATATATATATATATATATATATATATATATATATATATATATATATATATATATATATATATATATATATATATATATATATATATATATATATATATATATATATATATATATATATATATATAGGTAGAGTTAGCTATAAAGTTTCTAAAGGCTCAAAAAATTAAATATTAACGAAGCTATGCACAATCCGAACAAACTCCATTAACATCTAGTAAACAATAAAGACACAATAGAAAAATATTCAAAAAATGGTATCTATCAAATAGACTGTTCTAATTGTGATGCAATATATATAGGACAAACAGGCCGCAGTTTTAATACAAGAATTAAAGAACACATTAGATCAATTAAATATAATCATAAATCAACCGGCATTTCCCAACATTGTATTTTTTCAAACACACAGATACAAAAATTTTACACGTAGAAAACAAGGGCAAACGTTTAAATAAATTGGAAAATTTAGAAATTAAAAAGGCAATAAATAATAATAAAAATATAGTTAACGACCACACCGATTTAGGCAATTCACCGCTCCTTGACCTACAATATACAAAGCATAAAAACACATGTGTTAACACTTAGAGTCAGCGCGGCGACGCAAAATTCCGGAAATGGGTAGGGTAGTATTGTACATCTTTAAGTTTTAGTATTAGTTTGATTTGTAAACTCCTGACGATGACCGTGATGGTTGAAACTTAAGTCGAGAAAATAAATCCCAACAAATTGTGAAACAATTACCAAGAGTTTTATTTTATTAATAATCTATTAATTTTTTAATAGTTAAATAATTATCAAAACTAAAAGGCCTTACAAATGAGCAGTCGTTCGACCCCCCTTTCTATTTAAAAAAATTTCAAAATAGCACCCAGTCGCCATTTTTATGATACAAAATTTAATTTTTAGCTAAAAAAGTATTTAATTTCCCATTAAAGCACACTAAATGTTGTGGTAAAATATCAAGTCGTCCAAAAGTTAGTTAGGGGAGGTTACTTTATAGACAGACGGTATATCGGTGGTCTATTCTGGCGTTTCTTAAAGACTTCATGATTGCCCAATGTTCTACTGTGTCGAAGGCTTTTTGAAAGTCGACAAATGCTAAGTTTAGTTCAAAGTTGTACTCAACTGATGTTTCAATTAGCATTCTCATTGTTAGTAGGTGTTCACTTGTACTATAATCTCTTCTAAAGCCAGTTTTTTCGATTGGTTGATAATCTTCAAGTTTTTTAGTTAAGCGATTTGTGATAACTTTAGTGAATGTTTAATATAGTTGAGATAAAAGGCTTATTGGTCTATAGTTTTCGAGATTCGCTGGATCCCCCTTCTTATGCAGTAATATCATATTTGCATTATTCCAGGTCTTAGGAATTTCTCCTTTTGATAGGCATATGTTAAAAAGGTCGCGTATTTTTGCTAAAATTCCTTCTTCTCCCTCTTTTATAATTTCAATCACTATTCCATCTTCTCCTGGCGCTCTATTGTTCTTCATTAGTTTCAATGCATAGCTTTGTTCTTCAGTTGTTATATCTGGCATTTCTTCTGAACCTACGTTGATTATTTTTCTATCATCGGTTGTAGTGTTGTTTTGTTGTTGGGTTTTTGTGTCATATAGGTTCGTGTAAAATTTTTCTGTTTCTTTCATAATTTTTTCCAAGTTTCTTATCTTTTTTCCGTTTTCGTCTTTTAGTGTTATAATGTGTCGTTTTCCGTTTCGCTTAAGACACTTTATTCCCTTGTTTTCTTGTATTAATTTTTCCACATCAATTTCATAGTAGTTTTGTAGATCTTTTCTTATCATCCTTCTAGTTTCCTTGCCATTTGTCTAAATTCTTCATATTTACCTTCCTTAAATAATTGCCTTTTTTCTTCTGTTTTATTTTTAGTATCTTTACTTAGCTTTTCTAACTTGAAATTTCTCATTTTAGCACATTTTTCTCCAGCTTCCTTCATTGCATCTGTAATTATATCGTTCATTTTATTCATATCTTTTGAATTCCACTTCTCCTTTTTCAATTGTTTGTTGAGCACTTTTTCATATTCTAAGGCATTTCGTTTCAGTTTCTCGGTATCTATCTTTTTTATTTGTTTTCTCAACGGCCGTCTTTTCGTTTTTGTGTCTATTGAAATTTTTGCTCTTAGTAGCATGTGGTCACTATTTATATTGAATGAATTTAGAGTTGTTACATCTTGTACTATGTGTTTTTCGCTTGACAAGATATAGTCTATCTCAATTTTTGTTTTTAGATCTGGATCCATGTCTACTTTCTTTGTTGTTTTTTGGAGAAGAAGGAGTAATATGTGCTGATATCTTTTTGTGAATTATGAAACCTACGCCACGTTGGCTCTCGTTTTCTGAACCTTTGTAGTATAATATATGTCCAGATTTAAGTGTTATGCATTCTCCTCCCTTGCGTCTTATTTCTGATAGTTCGATGATGTCTCATTTTATCTTATTGAGTTCTTCTTCAAGTTCATAGAGACGGTCTTCACCTAATAAAGTTCGTACGTTTATAGTTCCGACTGCGAATGTCGTTTTTCTTTGGTAGCCTGATCGATCGTGGTGATTCTTAGCACCCCATGTCTGCTTCCTTTTCTGACCGCTACCTTGGTGGGGAATACGCAGACCACTGGGGACTTGGGGCCTGTTCATGAGTGTCGTTTTCATGAGGGGTTTTTAGCATTTAAAACACCACGTTTGCCAAGCGGGTTGGTGAGTTTAGGTATGGGATATAGGAAGGATAAAAATAGGTTGTGGGTATGATTAAGGTTGGGACACGGCTCCCTCCCGGTATTGGGATGCGGGGAAGAGTCGAGGCTCACGTGGGCAGGGTCGCTTCCCTGAAGTAGACCTATCCTCCGCCGGGACCGTAGAGGAGTGTCTATCCGTTACCCGTAATAAAAAAAACAGGCAATAATAACAAAACCTTTTCTTTGTTGCTACACTACCGGCTCTTACAGCTAGGTACCACACGTTTCCTGCGCATTATAAAAAATTAACTCAAAAATTGCAGACAAATAAAAAAAAACCAGCTGAAATATGCTAATTCGTATACTATCATGTAGTAAAAGACTGAGGCGGCAATACCTAACTTATTATATATCGTGGTTTTAACTTAACTGCAGGTGTTTTCTAATTCCCAACAATATAAGGCAGAAAATGTTATTACCGAAATTATGAACAACAATCCTGCAGATTATTTTTTGATGATATATTAAAAAAAGAAAATTATTTTTAAGAGTCATGCCCCGCAAGAAAATGAAACACGATTGTGTGCGCGTATATGTTGTGCGTTCGAGCGCGCGTGTGTGTGCGCCCGTGTACGCGCCTGATCGTATGTGTGCGTATGTACGTGCGCATGTGTGCGGGTGCGTACGTGTGTTTTGTACTTCAACAGCAAACTTAGTTTTAATAATAGAGCCAATGAACACAAATCAGTGCATGTAACATTCACTAACAGAAGGTACATGCCCACAAGTCTCACTAAACAATACTCCATTACCTCAAGCTGAAACCGTCAAGTATCTTGGAATGCACATAGATAAGCGGCTTACTTGGCGAAATCACATATGGAACAAGAGAAAGCAACTAAATTTCAAAATGAGTAAACTTTACTGGCTTATAGGGAGAAAATCGAAATTATCCATAAATGACAAATTGCTTATATACAAATCGATTCTAAAACCAGTATGGGCTTATGGGGTTCAACTGTGGGGTCCAGCGAGCACGTCCAATATAGAAATCATACAAAAATTTCAGTCATACCTGACGCACCCTGGTACGTTCGCAACTCAATCATACAACGGGACCTTGGCATGGACTCTATCAAAGAGATGATCCAGTCTACCATTACAAAATACCTGGATAAATTGAAAGTCCACCCAAACCCACTAGCTATTACCCTCTTGGATAATAGCTCTGCCACAACAAGACTACAGAGATATAGTCCTCTAGATCTGCCAGACAGTTTTACCAATTAAATATCAGAAATGTTAAAGTTAGCTCCCATTGAATTACCTTTGTATCTATTTACAAATAGTTAACAATTATAAATACTAGTCTTAGTTAACAATTATACGCTGGTGCGCTGCCACTGGGTAACGCATAATACATGTCAATGATTGTGATACCAATTACTTAATATTCTTAATGGAATAGATTGTAATGTTGCTCGAATAATTAAAAAAAAAATTCAAATAGTTTTATTGTTTCAGTTAATGTTAATTCTCAAATGAACATTACAGGAAGGAAATAAAAACGAAGTTCATAATAAGGGAAACTGCTCACACTCACACAGTTTTGTATGTTGTGCAATTTACGGTACCGATTCGTTATTTTCTACATAACGTGCTATTAACTTAGTTAATTAAGTTGTTTTGAATGACTAAAACATTAGAAGTAGGTACATAATAGTTACTTCTATACCAATTCGTTTTTGATTTTCTGTTTATACTAGGTATTAACAGAAATTCTTTACAATGTATGCTATTTTCTTATTTCTTCGGCAATTCTTCATAAATACATTTTTAAGAACTGTTAACGATACAGAAAATCCAAGGGATCACAGAATCGCTCTCAGAATCCATGCGTCTGCTTTATTGATCTGGGAACTCCTGAAATGCTCCAGTTATCCGTCAACCGTTCAGCTTCCATGTACTTATAGTTTTCGATGCAAAACACGCGAGTGATTAACGTGATAACTTTAAAAGCTGTGTATTTCTTTTAATAATGTTACATGAAAAACTTCTCTTGCTGTTGCTTCTGTTATTTTTGTGCATTAGCATTTGTATTTCAAACCCAGATGCAAAAAGACTGTACGACGATTTGTTGAGTAATTATAACAGGTTAATAAGACCTGTTAGTAACAATACAGACACTGTCTTAGTTAAACTGGGATTGAGATTATCGCAATTAATTGAACTGGTAGGAAATATTTATTATACGTCCGATTACATAGTCCACATTTTTAACAATTTTTGTATTTATAATACTATTCAAACAATAAATAACATCATAAAAAAAGTTACTTACCTGATATACAGCATGTATCAAAAATCTGTATCAAATTTGTTAAAATATACTGCGTCATTTTGTATGAAAATGCAGTGTGGCAGTTACAGTTTTCGCATGAGATGATACTTTTCGAGCAGATATTCAAAATTGTATGTTGCCTTCTTGGGTCCCGAAACGAATTATTATTTTTTTTCGAAATCTCTTACAAAATGGTGGATGAAAGTTAATTTAAACAAAGAAACAGTTTTTATGTACATTGAATTGTTATTTCAGCTTTTATTTTACTTAAAAATAAATTGAAGAATATTAAAATTTTTCCTCTTAAACATTTTCGTGGATTAATTTCCTTAGCCGTTAATATACCATTAAACCAGCCATGAAACAAACAAATCACGGTGTTTCAAAATCATCCAGAGTGGGTTTAACAAATCAAACAATAATACAAAATTGTGTTCATCGCTTCATGAAAACGCGACGTGTTGCTAAAATGGAAAGATCGGACAAAACAAGCACTGACGTGCTTTCAATTTTCAACATCGTGTGGTTTTCTATTTTTTTAAGTACTGAAGAAATTCCGAACAAAAGCGTCCGAGACTAGATTATATATTCTCTAAAAAATATAACATATGTATTTTTCTATGCTCAAAAAATCAACTTAATTATTCTTTTAAATATGCTTTTCTAAAAAAGCCGTGCTGTTTCGGAAAGAATAAAATATTTTTTTTATCTGTTTGGATAAGGTACTATTATGTCATTCATTTGCGTTAGGTAATGAAGTTCATTATCTTACTAGTGAGATAATGGATTCATTACCCAACTCATTTTATTTACACAAACAAAAACCGAAGCTTTTGTTTATAAGAAAACTGGCTGGTTGTTATAGTATTGAACAAATCGAATCTATCTCGTTCCTTTGATTTTAAAACAAATAACTATTATTTATAAATTCCAGCTTTACTTCGTTAAAGTCCATATTTAATGAGTATCTGTATATAAAATACTTAATTACTTTAACAATAGCTATTTATATTAACCTTATACGTATTTCGGCATGTTTACATGCCATTGTCAAAGGTTATATGAAAAAGTAAACAGTTAGTGTTGTTATAGCAAAATCATTCAATGACATCTAATAACACCATAAAATGTTTACACTTTTGTGATGATAAACGTAAATTAGATATAGGTACTAGAAGCTTTTGAAATTCACAAACATTTAAATACTGTACCGTTAATGAATGAGCAAATTGATCTCCTAAATTCTTCTCTACTGGACATTTTGGAATGAGAAATCAAGTCATCTGCAGACGATTACCAAGATAAGTCACAAAGTTCTATTGCTATAACAACACTAACTGTTTACTTTTTCATATAACCTTTGACAATGGCATGTAAACATACCGAAATACGTATAAGGTTAAAATAAATAGATATTGTTAAAGTAATTAAGTATTTTATGTACAGATACTCATTAAATAACTATTATCTTATTTAATAAAATGCACAAAATTTAAATACGTATAAATTGAAAAATTGGCTAACATTATTTACAAAATTGTTACGTATTTAAAGTAATAAATTAAAAACTTAACGTAAATTGTCGATTTATTTTACAACGCTTCAAAAAATTCTCAGGACTAGACAAAATAATTAATTAATAAGTTCCAGCTGTACTTCGTTAAAGTTTATATTGATCAACAAATGAATTACTTTGTAACTTTAACAATATTTATCTATATATTAAATCTTTAACTGTCTCACCATAACACGACGACGGACTCTTCCATCTCGACAAAATTTATCACCATAATACGACGACGGGCCCTTACATCTCCGCTCAGTTTATTGATTGTTTTCGACGATTGTTTATGTCGCAGTCACTAGCCACTACTGTTGCTATAATTTGGTTATTTATGGTTTACACCAGTGATGTGAGTCTCGGTATTTTACCAATCGGTAAAATGGTGAAATGGTATTTTACCGGTAAAGTAAAATCACATTTTACCGCTAAAATGGTAAAATCAATTCGAATTGCCGCGCGCGGCTAATGAGTCATCGGAGTCATTTCTAACCTCAAAATGTGAATTAATTAGTAGTTTTGTTAAACTGGTAAATCACATAATGTCACCAATAAAATCTCTTGTCTGGAAGCACTATACTGTGGGTAACAGCAATGGCAAGAAAAATGGTACTTGTAAATTTTGCAAAAAAAATACAGCGATAATGCAACTAGGATGGGTAAAACACTTAGCAAATTGTTTAAAGGCTCCACTAACTATTCGAAACCAGTTTAAAACTGATGCAAATATAGTTGTAAGTACCTAAAATTAAATTTGTATTTAACATAGTATCTACGAAATGCAACTTGAAATGCTTATTAATTTTTTAAGGATACAATAAACTACTCCCAAACCCAAGCATTGTTGACTAATATTGGTTCTGAATCATCTGCTGCTTCTACTTCGGCATCAGTCGTTTCCAATTTTATAGATAGTTTGGTTGAGCACGAAAAACTCAAAATTGATGCTTTGCTTGCACGATCCATTTATGCAACAACTTCACCATTCGTTTTGATAGAAAATAATTATTTTCTAAAATTCCTAAACTATATTCGCCCATCTTATAAACCACCAAGTCGTTACCAGCTGGCTAATTTATTACTTGACCAGGAATTCTCACGCATTCACAATATTATAATGAATAAAATAAAAAACGGTGACACAATTACATTTTTATGTGATGGATGGACCGACACTAATGGAATCCCTCTCATAAATATAGTGCTAGCTACTCCCGATCCAATATTTTACAAAGCAATAGATCCAGGTACGGAATACTAATAAACTAACATTTTTAATTTACTGATAATTAAAAAATTTAAAATTACACAATCTATTACAGGAAATCAATCACATACTGGTCAATATATTTTCGAAATAATTGATAGTGTTATTCAGGAAATAGGTCCTCATAAGATTGTTGCCGTCGTTACTGATAATGCGCCTAATATGCAAACGGCTTGGGCATTATTAAGAGATAAGCACCCTTTTCTGATTGTACTTGGCTGTGTTGGGCATGGGTTACATTTATTGGCAAAAGACCTTATACAACTTGCTACTTTTTCAAAGGTAACTGCTGTATGCAAAAACATAATACAATTTTTTAGGAACAAACACATCCCCAGACAAACTTTGAAACAAATCCAAATTACAAATATTCAAAAAGAAATCCAATTAATAGTCCCTGCAGAAACAAGGTGGGGTTCATTTTCAGCATGTTTATACAATCATATGTGGAATATTGAAGAAACTATACAAGAATTGACACAGAATATGACCGAATCTCAAAGGAAACTAATTGTAGATGCTATTTCTAAAAGAAAAGATTTTATTTTAAATCAATATCATCTGGTCGCTAATTTCCTACACCCTAACTTTAAAGAAACATATCTGAGTGATAAACAAATGAAAGATGTTATGTGTGACATAGTAACATTATCTACTAAATTCAACATAAATGAGAATAATGTTATTGAAGAACTTGCCCAATATAGGGCTAAACATGGACCTTGGGCAAGCGATATGTACTGGAAAGTTGCAAGTATGATGGAACCTCTGACTTGGTGGCAAGGATTTTTTGAAAAAACGGCATTGTTTCGTATAGCAAAGCATATTTTAAACATCCCAGCAACTTCTGGCACGGCAGAAAGAAACTGGAAAACTTTTTCAACAATAAAGACAAAAAAGCGTAATCGACTTACCATTGAGAGAACCAACAAATTAGTCTTTGTGAAATTCAATTTAAAGTTTTTGAAAGACGAAGAACTAAACAGATTTTCAAATATAAATAATGAAGAGAGTGAAAACATAAACGATGAAAAAGCAGTAAATAATGAAAAGAGCGAAGACATAAATGATGACGAAGCAATAAATAATGAAAATTATGACAGTGACAGTATTCCTAGCGAGGACTTCGAAGAACTGGAACGAGAGCTGATGAATAGCGATAATAATGAGTATGAAACTGAAAGTATTGCCACTGATAATAACAATTACATGGCTGAAGCAAATAACAATAATAATACAGGTAAAGATATAGTAGATAAATACGATGAAATCGATGTAGATCAAGAAGCGAGCAATGCAGAACCAGCTGAAAAATTTATATACGATTATGAGAATGAAAATGAAATTATTGAAGCAGAGACAAATGAAATAGAATTATTATATATTTGTCGTCCTACTCCAAAACAAAACATTACTTTTCTTGGAAAGGGTCAGAAATGTTTTGTGGTAGAAAACCTAAATAAAGATTAATTTCTTTAAACCAATCATATTATAATATAATAATATATATTAAATATTTTTTATCTTTGTTATTAAAAGCTGTAAGTTACATAACCTTACATATAAATAAATGTATTTTTGTGTTTTTGTATCAAGTACTAAGTAGACCTGTCGAGTATCTAGTATCAAACTAAATGGTTTTTTATGAGGAATCCAATGACATCATTTTGGACATGAATTTAATTTTACCGGTATTTTACCGTATTTTATCGGTAAAATAATGATTTTACTTACCGTTTTTTATTTTACCGGTAAAATCACATCACTGGTTTACACCCATTCTGGCGGGTCGGGAATCTCGCACAGCACATTTGATATCACTTATTTCAACAACAGACAATTATTATAATAAATTAAGTATTTGTTTATCGCGAGTTGTGTGAATACAAATATGAGCATGATTGCACTGATATGGCAAGTAAAAGCAATAATTGGACAAACAATTATTTATGCGGATAAAATAATGTCTAAAAGTTTTAGCAATACTTGTTCGTGGACCTGCCTGCCTAAACAGAGCCGGGTGTTTAGATTATTTAATGTAACTTTTTAATCTAATTACTTTAATAATTTACAGCCCCAAGGATTAAATAAACTAAGCACACGGCAGTCAGGGCTCACGAACAACTATGACTCAAACTTTTAGAGCAAATGCTTGTAAAGGCAGACAAGCTACGGGTCGGTCCTTACCTGATTATGCTGAGTGTAATCCCCAGATGACGACGCGGTCTAAGCCGAAAGTAAATTGTAATATTGATAATATCAATACGTTTGTTATAAAACTACTGAATTTCTTTGTTAAGTGTATTTTGTTCGTAGTTTAGTTTTTGTTGCTTCGTATTGTTTATTTTAAACTTGATATTTCTCAAAATTATTTATAATATATTTACTGACTTCAGTTGTTTCTACTGATTCTAAAAAATACCCTAGTTATTACTAAAACATACAAACGTGGGCTATGGATTTAAAAGATTTTTCAGAATTGGTAGAAAAACCTAAGTCAGTAAATACATTTTAAACAATTTCAAGTAATCAATGCAAAGTAACAAAAGCCAAACCACAGATACAAAATATTTTAATAGTTATTTATGTACCAAGTCAGTAAAGTGATTCTTTATCGAACGAATCTGAGATTATGAGCAGAGCGAGCGAGGCGAGTAACAGGGGAGTTCGATAAAGACACTTTACTGACGTAGTGCATACAAACTTTTATCGCCAACCGTAAAAATGCCTTCTTTCATCATTTTCTATAAATAATTCGCGAAAAAACTTTTACTGTTGACAAACGATTTCTTATTAATGTCAAATCAATGTCAAACCGTTGTTTTGGCTATGTTGATAAATATTAGCGGCAGATAAAGGGTTTGATTTTACAGTAAGATAAAGTGTTTGTTTATTTCCGATAATCGCTATGGTAATGCATGGCTTTATTGACGGTTGGCGATAAAAGTAATTTATCAGTTTTATAACAGACACATTGGTAAAAATTTTAACGATGCTCAAATTGTTCTCCGTTTTTGATACATCTTGGAATTGCTTAAAATGTATTTACGGACTTCAGATGTTTGTACCAATTCTGAAAAATTTTTACACCCATAGCCTACTTATTGGTAAAACATAAAAGTTAGGAAAAGTTGCTGCAAATCGATTGCTATTGGAAATAAGTACCATGTGTTCAAAAAGTAATTACATAAGGGTTGGCCATGGAAAATAAAATTTCTGTCTTTGCATACTTAGTTGCATTATTTAGTTTTTTTATTGTTGACTATAACCGATTTATCATTTATGCTACATATTTATAGTTAACGCATTATTAGAACACTTTTTCATGCTGAATTTAAATTGTTTATCAGATTTGGTGTAACTGTTACCATTGTTCATTTTTGACTACCAACTTTTTTTTTCTTATGGTTGGTATTTAAAATTTTTTCATATTTGGATAGAGTTTTCAATTCTGATTTCAACGATGTGTCACTCTTTGCATTTTGTTTAAGTTTTGAGCATTTTATTACAAAAAATAAAAATTTTATAAGAGTGCCATGGAAAGACCACGTCATTTAATTTATTTTGAGAAAATTCTAGTAGGCTATGAACTGATGGAAGTAAAACAAAACACTTCTCTTATTTACTTTTACTTTTAGATACATTAAGTATGCGAAAATTTCAGGAAACTTGTTTTGAGCGTAGGCAGCAGGTTAGGTTATTTTTTACAAAAACAAATGAATGACACAGTTACTAACACGCATATTAGAGTGTTCATTTTAGACGAGCTTCCCGTATAACCAAATCTATAAAGATGTCCTAGGCGATAGAGATATTTAAAGATGCGGTAAAGATTACGTGATACAGGTGTAATATGTATTGGAGCTGTACTTTAGCCTATACCTTAACTGTATAGATTAAATATTTACCGCATCTATATGATACCTATACTTGTTTCCAGTACAGTTTTATCTTTATCACATCTGTATCACATCTTATTCTATGCTATACCGCACCGGTACTTCAAGCAGGGATTTTATCTTTATCGGATCTGTAGAAAATATATACTGATTGTCTTTACAGTTGTACCTTTAACAAATCTCTACAATATCTTCATGCAGGCTATATCGCACCTGTAGCGCAATTACCGATTTTGTCTTTATCGAATCTGTGCTAAATATATACTGCCTGTCTTTACAGTTTTATCTTAAGCCTAAAACCGCTGTGTATAGCGTTAATCTAAACACTATCTTTATTTGTTGGCCTTGTGTATAAAAACGTTAAAAATGGCGCATCAACAAGATCAAGAATTTAAAGTTTACGAATATGATGGAACCTTGGAGATTTGTGTGCTTCGTACAATTATAATAATAATTTATGACATAATCATTAACCAAGGCTGCTGTCTCCAATGTGGAGTTATTTTCGATAGGGGGATCATTTACCACAATATCTATAAACCACAAGTAAATAAAATGATAACCTTCATCATAAACTGTTATTACACCTATAACCAATACTATACCTTTTTGATGTGCCTACAGCAGAGATCATTTTCTCAGTTTTGCTGTACTTATAACGTCCAACCGCGGATTTACGGGGTGGTGGTAGTAGGGGTAATTACCCCCCCCCCCCCCCCAGAAGGCCAAAAAAATCACCTAAAGCACTAGAAGTAAAGTGTTTTTGAACATGTAATTGGAAAAACTTTGTAAATAAATATATTTCATCGGCTAAAAGTTCCAGCGAAACACAATAACAATGACTCAATTGCAAAGAAACTTTCTTAACGGTAAAACCTAAAACCAAGCCGGACGTTAAACAATGCATGGCTGAAGATTAGCTCTAAACCTTTATGGGGGTTTATAAACAGACCTGCTTGGAAAGTCCACTCACCAAAAAGATAAAGATATTTAAAGCTTATCCCAGCGCCAGCAGTACAAAGTACGAACCGACATCAACATGAACATATTACGTGATATTTTTTTCTTGAAATTACAATTCTGACCTCAGCAATGGCGGGAAATTCAGAAATAATGCACTTTAAAGTAGTTGGTGGTAAAATAATACAAAGACATCAATTATTTCGAAGTAAGATTCTCGAAATGTCTGAACCTACTAAAACTGTTTTATATTTTATCCCCTATAATTCTTCACTGTTTATTTTTCTTAATACTTTACTCTATCAAAATAATCTGTTTTCACGTGTTTCTTGAAATTTTAATACTATATATAATCTAACGTCGTTTATATCTGCTTTTTTCCACTTTGCTTGTATGCACACTACGTAGTTGTCTTTTTTTTTGTTTCGGCATCAGTTTATTAAAAACTTAGCAAAGTTACAAACGATACACTTTACCAACTATTTATAAAATGATTTTACTCTACACTATTAACGAGATATTATGCAACGTCACTATAAATTTTACTGCATGAAAAAAAAACGGTTTAACCCTAACTGTAATTCTTGGTAGTACATTTGTATCATATTGTCCATCATAACCTTCTGTAATACTCTTAAAATATTTAGCGGTCGAATCTTATAAGAGGCGAGATTAGCTCAGGGTGCAAGGAGACCGACTCACAAACCAAAGATGGCCAGTTCGATTCCCCGCTAAGGTAAAGTATGCAGCGCATTTTTAAAATTAAAAATCTATCAATAAATACATTAGTGTAATTGAAATTAGCTAAAAAAATACAGAGGTTGTATAAAATATTATAAAAGAAAATATATCCGCGTAAAAAAATATTTTTTTGTTTTTATCTAAAATTAATTGCTTGAATTATCTATACCGCACCTTAATTTGGACGATACAGCATCGGAATAGTATCTGTGGGAAACCTATACAGTATCTTTAAAAACCTATATCGTATCTTTACAGTACCTTCATGTGCTCTATACGCAATCTTAACTGCATCTGTACTTTAACTATATGTTGTCTGTACAGGAGCTTTACATCTTATATACAGAGTTAGTAAAGACAACTATACCCAATCGATATGTAATCTCTATCGTCGCGCTATCCATAGGGTACAGAAAGCCTGTATCGACTAAAGATTTAAATACAGGTTCGATATAGGTTCTGTATTGTGTGGTTATACGGGTTCTGAGCATGTTTACAAAGGTTTAAAATGTTTTGAACATTCATTTAATAATTGTTCGTATTAGTGTAGTTGTAGTGTTATCTGTTGTGTTTATTTAACCTGTTATTCAAATTTGTTATGTCAGTTGCAAACATAAAAACTGCAAGTGGAATTTTTAGTAAATTGTGTATGTTAGTAAATGTGTCATTCATTTGTTTTTGTAAAAAATAACCTAACCTGCTGCCTACGCTCAAAACAAAGTTTCCTGAAATTTTCGCATACTTAATGTATCTAAAAGTAAAAGTAAATAAGAGAAGTGTTTTGTTAAAAAATCTAAAATATCAGTTTTTTTCAGATATCTGAAAAACCAGAGTGGCTACTTTAAATTTCTTTACAGGTTATTGTTAGGCATAAAATTTGGCAACTTTGCGTCAATTTAACCAACTCTCTATCTCTTCAAATAAGCGAGATCCCCATGGTGGGGCTCGAATTTGAAACAGCCTGTATATTGAAATACCTGAAATATAAGACACTTTCATATTTTGAAAAAATTCAATATGGGCTCAACTTTTTTTTTTAAATTTTGTTTGTCAGTTCAGCATACAAAATGCTATACAAGACAGTGTTGTTAATATTTATCACTTTAACTTTGTCTGTTTCTAGTGAGGTAACCGTGGGGTTCCTCAATCTCTAATTTATTTGATTGACATTAGTTCATTCTAAATTCACTTTATTAATAGTAAATGTCTTGAGGAAGTTGGCGTTTAAGTCTTGTATGCACTAGTTTTTTGCCAATAGAATAATGTTTTGAGTTGAGTGTTCTAAAATATTTACAGGTGATCTTCTTAATAAATTCAGTGATTTCAGGAATTCCTAGTTTTTCGTTGATTTGAGAGTTTCTTACATACCAAGGAGCGTTGATGGTTATTCTAAGGATTTTGTTTTGCATTCTTTGGAGCTTATTGATATGCGTTTTATTTGCTGCTCCCCATACCGGGCATGCATATGTCATTATCGGCCTCAAGATTGATTTATAGATAGGTATTGCAGTTTCACTTTTTAGTGCCGATTTTCTGTTTAGTACTGGGTATAGTGCTGTCAATCTAGTGTGGCATTCAGTTAACTTTTTATTGATATGATACCCCCATGTGAGGCACCTGTCCATATAGACCCCTAGATACTTAATTGCACTGTCCTTTGTGTTCCACTGTATTTCACTATTATCTATTGATAAGTTCTTCATAGGAAGACTAATAATGTTTACACTATCTTGTAATTGTTGCACCGCTGTTGATAGGTCTTCATGTTGTGATATTATAGCAGTATCGTCTGCATACATTGCTAGGCAGCTAACGTTAGTAGTTGGTATATCATGTACATACAAGGTGAATAACATGGGTCCGAGGATTGATCCCTGTGACCCCGGCATTGCAACTTCTTACTTCTGCTGTCGTAGAATTTATTCTAACTGCAAATTTAGGATTATTTAGGAAAGATTTGGTTACATGCTGTAGGTAAGGTGGCGTTTTAATATCTAGAAGTTTATATTGCAGACCTTCATGCCACACCTTGTCAAATGCCTGCGGAATGTCTAAGAAGGATATAGCAGTGTATTTTTTATTTTTAAAATCCTTTCTCTATTTCTTCTGTAATTCTTGTTAGCTGATGTGTCGTTGCATGTTTTGCTCTGAATCCGAACTGAAACGGTGGTAATATCATGCCATCATGAACATGTTCTGTTCATATACTCTATCGTAGATAACTCTTTCAAATACTTTTGAAACTGCTGATAGCAGACTAATCGGTCGGTAGCTGTTGGGATTTTTTGGATCCTTGCCTTGCTTAAGAAATGGCAACACATGCGCGGTTTTCCATATTTCAGGAAAAAACCCTAATCGCAAGCAGGTATTAAAAATGTTTGTTAGATATGCTAATGACTTTTTTGTCAGGTTTTTAATATCACATTGGGAATCTTATCACTTCCTGGTGATTTTTTATTTGATAATGTTTTAATAATTTCAGCTAATTCTCTGGGACTAGTAGGTTTTATAATACCAGGCTCAGTTGGAAATTTATTTTTGAGCTTCTGCTTAATTCATTTGCAAAATCATTATTGTTGTCCGTGATATTTGTTGTATATGTACGTTCTAAGTTTTTAGCTAAGCAGTTACATTTTTCTTCATGTCTCAAACAACTTATCATCAATTTTTAACGGGCTCATTGTTGGTTGTTGCCTCTGGATCCGTTTGGTGGCTGTCCATAGACTCGAGTCTTGTGGCGACAACTCAGCTATGTGTTTATTGTAAGAATGTATTTTTAATGAATCCAGTTCCCATTTTATTCTTCGCTGTAGTTGAATAAGTATTTCTTTTAGATTTGGGTCCCTCGTCTTTTGCCATTGTCTTCTAACTTGTGTTTTTCAACAATTAAGTCTAGTATACTGGAAGGAGGAAGAGCGTAGTTCGATCTGCGTTTTGGGTATTGTTTGAATGTTGCTGATTTTATGCTTCTCTCTACTGTAGAATTGAAAGTTTCAATTGCTTGATTTATGTCAGTCATAGTTCGAGCTGTGAAGCAGATAAGATCTTCATTCATCTTACTTTTGAAAAGTTCCCAATCTACAAATCCATTTATTAATGCTGGAATTTTGGAAAAACGGAATGGTGTATTTTTAAACCGCAGTACCACCGGTATGTGGTCCGAGTCTAACTCTTCTAATACTTCTTGCTGTATGGGATTGCTAAAGTTTTTGTGAATTCTAAGATCCAATATATCCGGCTGATTATCCCTTCTGCAAGGGTAGTAAGTAGGACTCGTTGGTGCTGTGATTTGTATGTTATGGGTTGTCATAATTTGGTGTAGTTTCACTCCATTCGGGTTATTGACCCTACATCCCCATATGGTATTCTTGGAATTAAGGTCTCCTATGACTACAGTCGGCTCACTGGTATTAAATAAGTTCGCAATTTAATTTTTTACTATTGGTTTATTTGGCTGTTTATACACACATATAAATTTTACTGCACTATTGTTATTTAATTTAATTTTAACACCTATCGCTTCTATGTTAATAACATTTTGTACTTCGACAGGATGGCCTGCTATTGAGCGCTTTATAATGATTGCTACTCCCCCAGAAGCAGTTGGACTTATCCGATCTTTACGAAAAATATTGTATCCAGAAATTTTTAAGTTTGTTCCATCTATCAGATGCGTTTCACTAATACACATAATGTCTATATTGTGTCTTGATAGGAATGCTATAAGAATTGACCTTTGATTTAGTAGGCCATTGGCATTCCAATTGTACACTGTTAGATTTTGCAAACTGATAAATTTATTTACACCAATGGGTATTGATGACTGATTATTGTATGTCTTTAGGTTATGGACTGCCATTAATTAAGAGGCTTGGGATTAGCGAGAAGAGCATGGGTTTTATTTTCCCCCATAGCGGTTTAATTAGAGTAATGATATTCTGTATTAGTATATCTAAAATAGAGTTGTTCGATGATTCATCCTGATTTGCTGAGGTTGTAGATGTTTTTCCTGTTGGCATATGCATTCCAGCTGTCAGTTTTTGAGTTAGTTATCTTACTTGGGTTATATATTCTTCTTGTATTTTGTTGTCTATTAGTATTGACGTTTGCTTTGTGCTGATTTTCTACAATATTAAGATGATAGGGACAACCTCGGTAACTTGCGGGGTGTTCTTCTCCACAATTAACGCATTGTGGTTTTTCTCCAGGCCGCCAGGGACAGGCAGTGTACAAATGATTGCCAGTGCACTTAACACACCTTGGCTCAAGGTGACAATAGTTTTTTGTGTGCCCGAATCTCTGGCATCGGTAGCATGGAGGTATATCTTTAGATTTACGTCTCGGTTCAACTGCAATGACACAATGATACAAGGTCGTGAGGTTAAATATTTCGTTGCAATTATCATCCTCTGTGAGTTGGATTATGCAAATTGACATAGGTTGTTTTTCTTTGGTATGCATACGTATTACTTTAGTTACTGAAAATTTAAGATAGATAAGTTCATTAAGCACCTCTTCTTCTGTTATTGATGGCGGAAGATTCCTGATGATGACCTCCATTTGCTTATCATCTTCGGGGTTTTTAAAGGTATGAAATTTAATGTTACTATCATTATAAAATTTTGTCATAATTCTGTAGTCTGTAATTGTTGTTAAGTTTACTCTTACAAATACACCTTTATACGTAGTTGTATATTTGTCTTTAGTGTGTATATTTAGATCTTCTATTACTTTCTGGTAATTTGATGCATTATGCAGGAATATAGGCGGGATCTTTATTTGTTTACGATCCCCAACTAGTTCTTGTTCAACTCTGAAAGGTTTTTTTTTGTGGTTGAAGATAGTATGGATTACTTGCTAACAATGAATTCTCGTCTAGTAAGTAATTTGAATTTTGAATATCATTTTCGGGGTTTTCTTTATTTAGATTAAATTTTTTGTTACGTTCGTCAGGTGGTGGAGAGTTATTTCCGCGTTTATTTGAATTAATTTGAGAATTTGTGTTATAAGCAGAAAAAAATTCGCTGTTTGATTGTGTATCGTCTTGTTGTATTTCTATTTCTGATTGTTAGCTGCATTGAGAGAGAACACCGTTCTGTATTATTATAATTTCAGGGTTTAGCGGCTCCCGCATCTTTTTAACACTATAATTACTTTCATTACTGTTCAGTTTATTTTTAGTTTGCTTGTCTTTGCACTTTTAACTGCTATCAAGTTAGCCGATAATTCGCGCAGGTACGAAATATTGTTTTCTTACCAGACACATGTGCTTTATCGCAGCGCTGGAAGCGCGCGATTAGCTCAGTATTTGTTATCACCTGTGGCACTTGTTGTTTAAGTATCAATAAAGGAATAAAACTATTTCTATTGTTTGTTTAATTAAGTAGTTAGTTAAATAGTTAGTGACACTAAGCAACACAACCACTCCGGATCGCATTCACTGTGAGACTGGGCTCATAACTTGAAAACAAAAAAAAACATATCGGAAAAAGATTTTAGTTTCAACTATAACTAGGATAGACCACTACATGATTCGTCCTACTGGAACTCGTTAGGTGAACGCAAACCTAGCTACAGTTGAAACCAAAACCGACAGGCAGAAATATACCCAGAAGACAAAATCATGAAAAGGGAATTACAAAAGCAATGCCCTCTAATGTTCGGCGAGGAAAGGTGCAAAGCAACAAACCGATATTTGAGTGTGAAAGGTACTTGCTAAGCGAGTATCTGCAATCACTACCGGCCTCTAGGTACAGCACACGAAACGCCGTGTTGCGTTAACCTGACGAGTTCCAATAGAACAAAACATGTAGTGGTCTAACCTAGCTATAGTTAAAATCAAAATCTTTCTCTGATTTAGTTTGCAACACGGCATTTCGTGTACTGTGCCTAGAGGCCGGTAGTGATTGCAGATATTAACTTAGCAAGTACCTTTCACATTCAAATATCGGTTTGTTGCCTTGCAACTTTCCTCGCCGCACATTAGAGGGCATTGCTTTTGTAATTCCTCTTTCATGAAAAAAAAATACAGTTAAAGTCCGTTTTTAAAGAATGTAGAATAAGTACCACACGGATTGTACTCTACTCTTACAGCCCAACGGTTCAAGAGTAAACCTGACAACGACTAAACATAAAACCTTCCCTCAAAGTAGGGATTCGGCAACAACCAGGTAAATACCTGGAAAATACCTGGGTTCTACTTTGGATTTAAATATATACTTTTGTTAAATTTAGCACCTATCGGGCACGAACTAAACATAAAACATTTCCTCAAAGTGGAGTTGGCGAACAGGCAGGTAAATACTTAGAATGTACCTGAGTTCTGCTCAGGGTGTCAATAGTTTTAGTGCAGTTCGCCCCCATTCGGCACGGTCTTTTTGGGATATCCAAGTAGGTACAGTACAAACAAATAAATGTTTTTAGTGTTATAGCCGCCGTCAAAATGTAAACAAATTTTACTTTACCACTTACGCTTTAATACCGTGTATAATGAACATGTAAATAAAGGTAATAACATCTGAATACTGTTCCGGTCTCTTATCTACACCAATACAATATGTCGCATTTCGACTAGGCCGACAGCAACTACAACTCTCTACTTGCTACTTTCCAAGCAACAGTGTAGTTCCACAAATATCGGAGGGTTGTCATAAACAAAGTCACTATTTAGGATAATTTCTCTTCTACAACGTTTTGCTCAACAACGATAGTTTTGTTACACTTCGAAATATTATATAGTTTCTTTCTACATCTTTCTTTCCACGAGGGCAGAGAGGACTTTTAAAGTAGAAGGTAGACTAACAACGCAGAACGTAAAACCATTACTAACAATTTTTAAAGGCTTCTGGGATTTGCGGATTCTCTTGGTCAATCCCCAGTTGTTGAGTTCCTCACCCTACCGGTTGGGGATTAAAATAATGCTTCAATAATACAGTCCTAATAATAGCTCCGCCAAAAATAGCGCTATCAATAATAGCGCCCAGTGAAAATAACGGCAGGCAAAAATGTTGCCGGACAAAATTGTCGCCAGCAAAAATGGCGCCGGTAAAAAATGGGGCAGACAAAAATAGCACCCTCAAAAATGTCGTTGGCAAAAACAGCGCCGTCAAAAAATGCGCCATCAAATATAGCGCTATTATTAGCGTATACCACCCTACTGGCTAACGCACACCATACAGCCTATAAACCGTACTTATTGAATTTAATAAACTTTTAACGCCATTGTTAAATTTAGCCTATTATCTGAAAGTACTGTATTGTATGCAGCTAAACTGAGTTATACGCCACATATATTTTAAGTAATTGTTTAGCGTTATCTTGCTGTTAATGTTAATAGTTTTATGTTTGAAAGCGACATTTTTGACCAGCGCTATTTTTAACACCGACATTTTTGAAGGTGCTATTTTTGACCTTTTGTTTTGTCGGCGACTTTTTTGACCAGCGCTATTTTTAACGGCGACATTTTTAAAGGTGCTGTTTTTGACCTTTTTTTTATCGGCGACATTTTTGACCAGCATTATTTTTAACAGCGACATTTTTGACCAACGCTATTTTTAACAGCGACATTTTTAAAAGTGCTTTTTTGACGACGTGTTTTTGTCGGCGAGACCAGCGCTATTTGTAACGGCGACATTTTTGATGGCGCTATTTTTGCTGGGGCTATTTTTGCTGGCGCTATTTTTGTCGGCAACATTTTTGATGGCGCTGATTTTGCCGGAGACATTTTTAACTGGCGCTATTTTTGCTGGAGCTACTTTAAATGGCAACATTTTTGAGGGCGCTATTTTTGCAGAAAACATTTTTGATCGGCGCTATTTTTGCTGCTGCTATTTTTGGCGGCGCTATTATTGAGGTGCTATTACTGGCGTATACCACTCTGCTCACTTACCAACGCTATTTTTAACAGCGACATTTTTAAAAGTGCTTTTTTGACGACGTGCTTTTGTCGGCGAGACCAGCGCTATTTCAACGGTGACATTTTTGACCAGCGCTATTTGTAACGGCGACATTTTTGATGGCGCTATTTTTGCTGGCGCTATTTTTGTCGGCAACATTTTTGATTGCGCTGATTTTGCCGGACACATTTTTAACTGGCGCTATTTTTGCTGGAGCTACTTCAAATGGCAACATTTTTGAGGGCGCTATTTTTGCAGGAAGCACTTTTGATCGGCGCTATTTTTGCTGCTGCTATTTTTGCATGCGACGTTTTTGTCCGGCGCTTTTTAACGAGGCGCTATTTTTGATGACGCTATTTTTGGCGGCGCTATTATTGAGGCGCTATTACTAGCGTATACCACTCTGCTCACTTACGCACACCATACACCAAATAAACCGTACTTAATGAATTTTACAAACTTTTAACGCCATTGTTAAATTTAGCCTATTATCTTAAAGTACTGTATTGTATACAGCTAAACTGCGCTATATGTCACATGTATTTTAAGTAATTCCTTAGTGTAATCTTGGTGTTAATGGTTAACAGTTTTAAAATTATTGTGTTAGATGCACGACATTTTCGTTTATACTTATATGAAAATATGTTTTGAAAAGAGAAAATATTCTGCATATTTTATTTAGGATCTAATAACCAAAATATGCATTATATGTATTCATCATCATCATCATCATCATCTGACATGGAACTGACTCGAAGGTCGATCCTGGATTACGCCAGGCCCACCCCATGCCAGTAAGGTGGGTAGGAATTTATGTGATAGGTGGGATCGTAAAAAAATCTTTATTTTGAAAGCTAATCACAGAAAACGTCTACGAAGTTGTAGAAAAATATTTTTTAGAATGAAAAAATTTTTTTTACCCGAAATGCTCTTTGAGCATCAGCGCACTAACCTGCTTAGTAAAAAATTTTCATCCGCAAAAATTGCATTTTCCAATTACAGTTGAGACCATATTCGATAGAATCGAAACTTTTTGTAACATACCTCTTTAATTCGAAAATTATGAGGATAAGAGTAGATGTATTTTTACTGATGAAAGTAACCTTATTGACCACAAACAAGTTATCCGTACTAACTGGCCACATACAACTGAGCCACGCTGCCACCGCAAACTCTAATGTACAGAAGCAGATTTTCAGTATGTGTTTGATGTAGTGTCTGGGGTCCATTGCTGGCTCGTTTTTAAAGCCAGGTTATGTGGAGCTCTTATGTGCTCGTGATCTCCGTCAATTATTATCAAAAAAATTGTGAAAGTAGTGCGTTTTCTGTTTGACTATTCCCTATTTTAGAGGTTCCAACATACAACAGCAGTGGCGCGTTTAGATATAGGCGCGTCTAAAAATATGTTTTGTTTCATAATTGTTTCAATACATCTCTATGGTGAAAAAAAAAATAATAAAATAATATGGCATATTTATAGTTGCAGCAAATACAATTCCAACACTGAAATAATGTTTGTTACTAACAACGGCCGCAAAATCACATATCACTTAACGGTCGCTATACCCGCCTCGTTGATTTTTCCGCAAAGAGCATATGCAACATTTCATGCAAATCCCATTTCCCATTTGTTTAGCACACGAAGATGAGAAGATGTACAACTAACAAAACATAATGTGACGTAGCGGTTGTTTTATGAGAAAAAACTAGAATTTTCTATTTGCGGGAAAAAGGTTTTTTTGACATTAAGGAAAACCTCTAACCAACAAAAACATTCGGGGGCTAAAAATTGAGTGGGAGGCGGAAAATCAACCTAAATATTGCTGGACTCAAAAATGATTTTGTGAATCTTATTCTATTATTGTTACTCATCTGCAATTTAGTTTAAATGGAAATATTTTATTGTATTTATCTTTCGCCGTGTATTAAAGGGCCGTGGATGATCAATTTTCATAGAAGACGTTACTATATACAGGCTGTTTCAAATTCGAGCCCCACCATCTCGCTTATTTGAAAAGATAGAGAGTTGGTTAAATTGAGGCAAAGTTGCCAAATTTCATGCCTAACAATAATTTGTAAAGAAATTTAAAGTAGGTAGCCTCTCTGGTTTTTCAGATATATGAAAAAGACTGAAATTTTGTATTTTTTATTTTCGGCTATAACGCATTTGTCATTTATGCTACGTATATCTTTATTAAGACACTTTATTTAGGCTGAACCTAATTGTTTTATCAGATTTGGTGTAACTGTTACCATTGTTCATTTTAGAGTTTTTTTAATTCTGATTTCAACGATGTGTCACACTTTGCATTTTGTTTAAGTTTTGAGCATTTTATTACAGAAAATATATATTTCATTAGTGCCATGGAGACCATCTTTTTTTTGGAAATAAATTTTATTGTTAAAAGTAAAATAATTTTGATTGGTGCAAAGTTCAAATAATTGAATCAACTCAGCCCGTTTTATTAATTCATATATACATATTAGTAACATCAAAACTACCTAGCTTGCTTTGTGGTAGTAAATGTAAGTTAGATAACTTATTGACTAATTCGGAAGAATTTTCAACTGAATATTTTGGTTTATAATCAAAACTGGTAACTATAGTATTTAGTATTTTTGCTAGCATATGGTTGGGTGCATTTATGTATGATACCACTGGTCTAATGGGCATGTTGGGTTTGTGTATTTTTATTAAACAGTATAGTTTTGGTGGTTGTGGATTTGGATTTATTTTTTGATAATCTGTTAAACAAACCTGGCAATTTTCTAATGTTTGTTTTAAATCTTTTTTTTAATATTTGGTGGGATTACTAGTTAAAGTTTTTAAGTTTGAATTTTTTATGAAATCATTAATTTTTTGTAAGTAAATGTTAATATTATTGGTAAATTTTAGAAAAGGGAAAAATTTGAAACCAGTAATTTTATCTGTTGGTCATTGAAATCTGTTTGATAAATTTAGAAAACGAGGATGAAAATTTATTATTGTGTCAGGTTTTGTGTGAGGTTGAAGTGCACGTGTGTGTTGTTCCAATCTCGTAAGTTTATTTTTTTTAAATTTTATTCTACTAACTAATTCTCTAATATCATTGGGTGACTAATGAGAAGAAAAAGAACAAAAACCAAAAGAAACGAAAATTGGTTACATCTTCTGGATCGCCTGAAACGTCTCCACAAAAACGGCAATAAACTAAGGAAAATCCACGAAAAACACCAAATATCGCAACGGCGTTGCTTCAAAATTTTGAAAATTTTCAAAAAAAAATGTCTCAAAAACTGTCTACACGATGGTTTTAAAGCTTTCTGAACCGATAGAGCTGGCATTGAACTACAAATTTATTTTATATTATTTCTCAAGTTTTACTCCGACGGTTTCCAGAAATTTTTAAAGATTTGAAATTGATTAATTATTTATTCAAAAACGCAAACGCCGATCGTTATAAACATTTATCAGTTCGATAGACTATTTAAAGTACTTTATTAAAATTTTCAACTTTTTTAAAAATTAAGAAAAAAAACCGTTACGTTTTCTAAGTGATTTTAACTACGCCTATCAATTTGCTCTAGTTAAAAACATATTTTTCATTCTTTGCATAATTTTGATAACTTTCCAAATAAAGTTCATATGGCCATTTTTGTCCGACGTCCGAAGCGGAATTTGTAATTCGCCGATAGGCGCGTCGACTGCTGGCGCTTACCTTGCTTTGGTGGTGCAGGTAGTCGCTGCTTCTATGGATAGAGTTACGGTACGGAAACCAATTGAACAGGTTATCGCAAATTCAAATTCCCGCTGCTTGTGTTCTTAGAAATGTAATACTCGGTGAACTGTACAACGTTATAATTATTAAATGTTACACTTTTGCAAATACGGCAACGGCAAGTATTAGTATCTCTAATTCGTTTTTTTTAAAGCTTTAATTTTACCGTGGCGCTTTTTATGAATAATTTGGATGGATGGAATGGAAGGTTATAATTATAAAATTTACACTTTTGCAAATACGATAAGTTTTAGTATGGGAAAGTCCACTCAAAGTCCACATTTCAGCTTTTTTCATTACTCATATTATAATATTGTTAGTTTAGAGTTATGACTACGAAAGTTTATTTTGAGCTAAGGTTAGTTTCAAAAATGGGTTTGATAAAATGTTTGCTTGTAAGATTTAATTTAAAAGAACAGGTTGTACGTACGTGCATGCGTGCACATCGAAACGATTATGTCGTATAACAGTAATAAGTTGTTGAAACTGTGTATTCCTCACTATTCTAATTTAAACACAGATGTCATTCTAGATTATGAATTTGTTATATGTTCAAATTCTCACCTAAATGAGAATTTCTGCGCGTCTCTATACACATAATAGAGGAAACGGGCTGAATTTTCTTGAGTTTCGCTGGACTTAAAAGGTAAAAATGTATGAACTGTCCCAGATGGTAACATATACTTTTCCGGTTCCGGTTCCAATTAAAAACCTTCTACAGGACTGCCTGCAACTAAAAAACTTCAACACACTAAATCTGACAAAAATGTGTTTAAGGTTCCGAAGTTATGTGGAAACGAACGCACCCACCCATGCACCCGCTCACCCACCCACAGACAGACTTTTGTTTAAAACCACTTTTTTGGGTACCTTGTACCCAAAAAGCATATTTCCGTTAAAATCTGAAATTTAAAAATTTGCTTTAAACCATAACTTTCCATACTTCAGCAAAAGTATGGGAAAGTAAAAAAAATGGACAAAACAGGTCGCTGGTACTTTCTCATAATGTTTACGTTTTAAATAGTCTCTCCCCAATATGTGATTTAAATTCACAACTAGTCCTCTACTTTAGGTACAAACCGCCCACTCCAAATCAAAGGCCTTTGCACAGCGCGGCGACAGCACTAAGGATTGTACTCATGTAAGGCGCTAGCTAATTATAACGCTCCCGAATTCGGACTAAAAAGCAATACTTTATTTACAGAGTTATGAAAAAAATTGCAAAAAATGAAAAATATGTGTTTTAACTAGATGTATAGTTAAAACATCGTAAATTCTGGAAAACGCGATATTGATATTAAAAAGTATCGCTTTTTTTTCTTAAGTTATAATATGGTTGAAAATTCTTGTTAATCCTAATAAACTACTTTAAATAGTCTATTGAACTGTTTAAAGTTTATAACGATCTGCGTTTGAGCTTTTGAATAAATAATTAATCAATATTAAGTTTTTCACAAATACCTGTTAGAGCAAAATTTAGGAGGTTAGTAACAATCAAATTTGTAGTTCACTGCAAACTCTATCGACTTAGAAAGTTTAGAAAAAATGGTGTGGCAAGTTTTTGAGGAATAATTTTTTGCAAATGTCGTAAACTTTGAGCAGCTAGAATTTTTACAATTTTAATTTTTCTAAAATTTTTTTACGTTGTTTGATTATAGTTATTAAGGACTATTAAAAAATATGACATTTTATATTGATTTTATATTTGGGTTTTGAGTAATCGGGCATTAAATTCAAAATTTTAATAAATTTGTAGCGGTCTTAATTTTGAAGATACAGCATTTAATAAAAAGAAATTTGATTTGCCTTTGTATGCACTACCACGCTGTTTTCAAAATTAAAAAAAAGTGTTTAACAAGTAATCTACACCAAAAAACATACCTAATCTCCGTTTCCGATTTTGGTTCCGATTAAAAACCTTCTAAAGAACTACCTGCAACTACAAAACTTCCACACACCAAATCTTATAAAAATCGGTTAAGGGGTTTTGGAGATATATGGGAACAAACGTACTAACCCACTCACTCACAGATAGACATTTTTTAATAGTTATTTATTATACAAGACGATAAAAACTCTTTATTGTCGTGTACAATATATTATTTTATTTTGTACTTAACGTTAAGTAATAATCAATAATTTATTTCTATATTAAAATGTCAACTCGCACAGATGTTTTATGGTAATTGTTGCAACCGCGTTAGCAATTATCGTTGTTTTGTTAGTTTGTTTACTTGTGTCAACATTCAAAAATTTTGACGAAATTATTTTGCTTGTAAAAAAACATATGGATATTGAAGCTACAGGTGAAAGAAGAAATGGCTAAATTGTTGCCTGATAAGTCCAGAGAAGAGTATGAGAGATTTGTGTTATATTATGCACGAATGTATTATAAATAAAATGTAGATAAAATTCTACTTTATCTACAGTTGATGTTAAAATGTTTCTTTTTCCACTACTAGCATTAAACGATATCATTATTTACTTTGTTTTAGAGCCAAGAAGATGAATTTCTTTCCTAGTGGTTACTAATATTTCATTATTAACTACTGGTTAATAATGAAAACAATTGCTACCAATCTTTAAATTCACCATAAACTTTCATGTAAAAATCTTTTGATTTTACTGGTAATAACTGTTCACCAACACTTTCTGCACCCTCCTTAATTTCAGGAGGAAGTGCAGTTTTCACTCAAATCATCAAAATTGAACATTTTATAACCACTATTATAAAATATATATTTTACATAAATGTCAATTGAAATTAACTATTCTCTTGTTTTCAAGCAAGGCTACTTTATTTTTGTGCATATTTGCATTTATAATTTTATTTTTTATTAATGTAATATCAATTAATTATAAAAGGAATAAGGGTGCTAGTAGTGGAAAAAATAATATATTATAAACCACGGTACAGAAGATTTATCAGCCTCGCAACTTATTTCCCTCGATGCTTCGCATCTCGGTTCTGCTCGGCTGAGAAAAATGTCTTCTCTACCTTGGTCTATAATATACTATTATCTACTAAAAATGAACGTATAAAGCCTACTTTTAACATTAAGTACAAAATAAAAACTACTTTTTTGGGTTCCTTAGACCGCAAAACGTTTATTTCCGTTAAAATTGGAAACTGCCATTAAACCATGTTTTGATGTATTGAAATGAGTTTTCTGTGAAGAAAAACAGGATTTTGTCACAAGTGTTATCATATAATGTAAGCAATAAAATTAAACTTATAACAACAAAAGATGAAAATCCTTTGAACAAAATAAATAGTTTAGATCTGATAGCACACAAGAAATAAAAGTACAGCTCACAAAAGAACAAGTTTACTGTACGAAAACATTGTACGTCAGATTTAAGAAAATTGGTGGAAGCCTCGGTCTAAATAGTTTACAAGGAAAGTTCGATCTCATTTTATAAATGAGATTAATTGTGTTTAGGCGAAATTAGCATTTGCTGATTTTTGCGAATACACGTAATACAAACTGATCGACATTGAATTTCAAACCGAGGGTTAACACAGGAATAAAAACTTTAAATAAAAATTTTAAAATACTCTGTTAAACGTAGTTTTCCAATGTAAATTTTATTTGATTATGGAGTTAATTAATTAATGATACTAGCATAGTGTAATGTGTAAGGTGTAGGTATGTATGTATGTATATAGGTATAGGTTATATGTATATATAATCTAACGGCGCAAATATAAACGGAAGTGTACACACCAGCAAACCAACGGAAATCATCAGAAGCGGCACAGTACCTACCATGGAACAGGAAACAGTATATACGGACAGACACAAATTGACAGTGCGGAAAATCCCAGGAGATGGAAATTGTTTATTCACCTCAATAGCAGACCAGAACGCGAATGTTACGGCGACGCGAGAACAGCTCAAACAAGAAGCTTTCATCTTAAGGAAAAAAATCGTGTCACACATCAGAGAAAACCCACAAAATTTCCAATTGCAACTGGAGGAAAATGTAAGAAACTTGGCTCCGCTCTACGACCACCTAGCACATGCACCGAATACTCAAACTACTCCAACTAAACGCGGGGGAAGAAAACAATTCAGCGGCACATGAAATTCTAGAAGGGAAAACAATAACCAAACGACTCACTACATCAAGAATTAAATATTGGGCACATATTCTGAGAAGACATGCCAACCATCCTCTCCAGCAGGCTTATGCCATGCAAACAGAAGAAAAGAAGATCGGAAGACCATGCTATACGTGGAACACATCATTGGAACGGGACATCCAAAACACCGGCATACCTCAGCAGATATGGGAGGAATGGGCAAGAAGAAAAGAGGATATACGAAGAGAGACAAGAGGAATCTATGCAATAATGGAAGAATCGGATCAAGAATCGATTGAAGAAGAACAGGCAAACGGAGAAGAGGAGGCAGAAAGACGGTGAATAAGGGGAAAACAAAGTAAGAGGAACACAAGTACGCACCAGGGGGAAAGAAAACGACGAATAAATACTGGTCAACTGCAGAGGGGAAATTTAGAAAAGAAGGAAGTATAATCGAGCTGCGGGAACTTTAACAATTAAGTGACAATAAAGTTTAAATAAGTTTTTGGGGTAAATATTAAGCAGCTTATTAGTCATTAGGAAATTAAGATATTTGTAGGATATTTGTGGGTAGCAATACCACCCGGACGATACGTAATATTAAGTAGTTTATTAGTTATTAGGAAATTAAGATATTTTCAACTTGTAATCTTAGAACAATAGATACGTGTGAAATAAGAACAATGTGAAACTTTGATACCAAAGTTTATTAAGTTAAAATGCATAATCGCATAACGGTCTTGGTTGCGTACTCAAAAACCCCATTGATGCGTAGCCTACTAACTACCCGGTGTTGCAGCAGCGGTGTCTTGCGGTATGCATTGCAGACATGCTAACGCGGCTCAACACCCCACCCGATCCCACCTATCACATAAATTCCTACCCACCTTACTGGCATGGGGTGGGCCTGGCGTAATCCAGGATCGACCCTCGTGTCAGCTCCATGCCAGATGATGATGATGATGATGATGAAAACAAAAAAATTTCGCTACAGACTCGTTCTTACTGAACAAGCTTAGTTCTCTACATTCAGTTTAGCTTTTTTAGCTCACTACATTCAGTTACCAATAAAATTACAAAGGACACATGCGATCAACTCCCGGCTTTTCACTCAAAGAGGAAATTAATTTGGAGAATATGAAAAAATGTGTTCCGGAATCGTTATTTACATTAATTTTACTATTGCGCGATTTCGCTGAAGATGTAAACTGTTTCACGCCGAGGCTTCCACGAAATTTTTAAATCTGTCGTACAATGTATTTGTAATAAATTGGCAGATATAACAAAATTAGCAATGTTGATAAGATAATATACTTGAAATTAATTTTGGAGAAGGATTTTACGAGTACCTGAAAGGAAATATAGAAAATGATTAATAATTGATTACATTGCTAATAACATAAATTGTAACAGTTCTGTAAATTGTAATGCTGAAAGAGAAAGTTAATAAATAAATAAATGAACACCATTAGTATGACAATAACATGTATTATTCAAAGACCGGACTGCAGAAGAGCAACATTTTTCTTTAAAATTCAACAAGTAAACAAAAACCATGGGCGTACTCAAATCCATTAATTTATGCGTAAAACGTATTGGAAAGAATTTAGTAAACGTTGTTGTTCTGTACTGCAATTCTTAAGTTTTTTATTCAACGGTGGTTTTCCGTCCCTTATAGTTCAAAGTTTTCTTTCGTAGAACTTTGTCGTTGTATTAATGAATTTACGCGTTTTATTTTCATAAATTCATGGTTGGTGTTTTACATTTCAATTAAAATATATTTTTGCAGTTACATAAAATTGTTTCGTGAAGTAGTTTTAAAACTCATGGCCATTCATATTCTACGCTTATGAACCTTGATTTATTTTATTTTACTATTAAATAAGCATTGATTCCAGTTGACCAAATAAATAATAACTTATCTACACATGCTACATAAGGTATAACATATGGCTGTGTTATCATTCTAAGCTCGTAGATAATGCGCCAACTACATATTTAAAGAAATTGTGCCAGAAATTATTATTGTCTCATAATTTAAATAATGACTAAATACTAGACTAGAAATCCGGACTATAGTTATATCTGCAGTATTCAAACAGAAAACCCAAATGACCGGAAGACGATTGTTCTGCATTATGTGTTAGCTCAGATTAAATTATTTCAAATGTAATATTGGTAGAAAACTATAACACAGAATAATTGTAGAATAAGCGCATCGTAGCTAAATGGTACGTAGGTGAAAGAACTCGTAAAGAAACAAATTTTAACAAAGAGAAAAAACTGATTTTGGTACAGACGGCGCGTTATACCGGTTACTTGGAAATTTTTGTTTGCTTCTTTAATCGTATTGTCAGATTATGACATCATATCATACTGCTATTACTATTAGGTTACCGACCTGAAAAAGTGCGAGCAACAGGTTTGAGATTGAATATCAACCGTTTCTACGTTTTACAGCATCGATGCGTGCAGTTTTTAAATATGATAATATGGAGTAGGTATCTGGTTTTGAACAGAAAAAATAACTCCTTTGCACACTCTTTTTATGTAAATCTGCAAGATCCAGATGGGTTATTAATTATTATATAGCGTTTTTCTAAATGCTGTAATTAATATTTGATTTTTTTTTATTAGGTGTATTTTGAAATGGTCTTAGACTTTTGCGCAGAGAAGTCTCTACATAACTAACTCCCACTTTAAACATCACATTCGAAGGTTGTACACATGGCGCTCTCGCTATGGAGTCACTAGAAATCAAATAGATTACATCTTAATAGCCACAAGATGGAAATCATGGATACGAGATACAAAGACCTATCCCGGGATGGATTGTGGCAGTGATCACAACGCTTTAGTAGCAGAAATATGTATCAAACTACAAAAAACAATTAAACCAAAGAATGCAACGAACAGATGGGATTTGAGCAATAACCCCCCACATCTAGACGAAGTCACACAATCTCTGACAAATTTGAACTTAGAAAGAAGTACACAGACGAATGCAGAACAATTATGGACGAAATTTAGAGACACTCTTAAGCAGGCAGCTGAAAAATGTAAACCCTGCAGAGAACCAAAAAAGCAGTGGATATCTAATGAAAAGTGGAATTTAATTGAGAACAGAAAAAAGATTAAAACGAGGGGTTTAGATAACGTAAATCGCCTAGTAACATACAACGAAATGACAAAAACTATCAATAGAGCTACTGGAAGAGATAAAGAGGCATTTATATCGTTAATATGTGAGGAAATTGAAGACCACTCACACAAAAATGAGCCACGGGATTTGTTTTATAAAGTCAAACAACTGGCTCGAAAATTCCAACCCCGCTCACTCCCTGTTAAGGATTAGTCGGGCAAACTTCTAACAAAGAAATCGGAGGTAATAGAGCAAAACTATTGCAGTGCTCTAATGAACGAAGAAAACAAAAATAATCAGATACCAACACAACCAGAACAACTTGAGCCACCGATACTTAGAACTGAGGTAGAAGCAGCTCTTAAAAAACTAAAGAGCAGAAGATCGGCAGGCAGAGATAGAATTGTTACTGAGATGTTGAAAGCAACCGGAGAAGTGTACATTCTGTTACACAAGAAAGTGGCAAAAGATGTTTGTGAAAATCATAGAACAATAGCTTTAATAAGCCATGCGAGTAAAATAATGCTCTACATAATTCAAGAGCGGCTAAAACCATATCTACTTCCACAAATTTTTCAAGAACAAGCCGGTTTTATCCCCGGTAAAGAAACCAGAGATCAACTTGTTAATATTAGACAAATAATTGAAAAATGCTATGTATTTAATGTACCAGCGATCTTCTGTTTTCTAGACTATTCAAAAGCATTCGATGCGGCCAAATGGGATCACCTATGAATGGTTTTAATGGAAATGGCAGTACCTCAACACTTAATTTATTTAATAAAGACCTTATATTATTCTAACAGTGCCTTCGTTCGTATAAACAACGGAATATCAGAGAGCTTCACCATCAGTAAAGGTGTACGACAGGGCTGCGTTCTCTCTCCCATCCTGTTTAACATCTATGGAGAATGGATTATCTGCAAAGCAACACAGAATTGGAACGGAGGTATATCGATAGGTGGCCAGAAGATCTCGAATCTAAGATATGCCGACGACACAATAGTTTTGGCTAGTTCAGAAGAAGATATGGGGAAAATCTTACAGCGGATTGAAATCTACAGTGAAGCAGCTGGTCTTCAACTTAATCGGCCAAAGAACTGTATTTTGGTAGTAGATAGAGAAAACACCCCACTTCAACATTTTGAAAATATTCGGGACATACCAAGAAGAACTGAAGTTATTTACCTCGGGGCACGCATTTCGAACCCCGGTAACTGCGAAGAAGAGGTAAAAAGAAGAATAAGGATGGCAAAATCGGCATTATTTCAACTGACCAAAATTTGGAAAGACCACCATATTACAAAACAAACAAAGAAAAAGTTGATAGGCTCCCTAGTATTTCCTATTGCTACATATGGCTCTGAATCCTGGACACTTAACGCAGCGTGCCGCAGAAGAATTGAAGCTTTTGAGATGATCTGTTACCGACGCATGTTAAGAATTCCTTGGACTGCGCGGAGAACCAACCTCTCCATTTTAAGAGAATTAAAAATTGACACCAACCAGCAACTACTACCGACAATTCAACGTCATATACTACGCTTTTTTGGTCACGTAATCAGACGAAGCGGGATGGATAAACTGTGCATACAAGGCAAAGTTGATTGTAAAAGAAGAAGGGGTCGGTCATCCGTGAGATTCATAGATCAAATAATAAGTCTCATTATAATCTATCTATGACCGAGGTAATGAGAACCGCAGAAGACAGGTAAACATGGCGGGCGGTTATCAACTCTGAGTAACATGGGGTCACGATACTAGGAATCGAGTTACGACTAAGAAGAAGAAGAAGGTGTATTTGTTTGTCGCACAATTGTCGGCCTATTTTTGCTACTAAGGCTAAAACCCGACTCCAGATCGCTACACCTTGAAGTGCTGATTTTATATTTTAAATTCGTTTTTAAAAGATAAACTGTTGCAACATATTTTGATATAATTGAATATAAATATTTGTCATAAGTCATAACTCATAATACAAGAACAGCATTATGTAACTTAAAGACATTAAATGATGTCACGTAATATTATGAATGTGTTATTGTTTGCACGATGTATGGTACTTTGGTGCTCCTATTCACAGAGAGAACTATACTCAGCTCAATAGTCCTAAGAAGAACGAAACGCGTCCTGGGTTGACCTGTCTGAGAATGTGCGAGCATCTAGTCGTTTTTGGCATTGAATTACATTTCAAGAACTTTTTTACGAATTTGCCGATATAAAGTTGACTATTATACTGGTGTAGTATATCTATTACATTAAATTTTAAATATCAAAAACTTGATAAGGAGCGTCACGTAGCACAAGTAAAAAACAAAATTCTACAGCTTAGTTCTATCGGCTCAGAAAGTATTTAAATAAAACTTTGACGATTTTTCAGAAAAATTTGGGTAACAATGGTTTGTTTTTAATTTTGTTTATCAGTTTACAACTATACTTAGATATTACAATACAACGCACATGGAAATAGTCCGTCTCTGAGGAACAATTTCCTTACTGCGTAGAGGCATATATGCAGTACCATCCTAACCATTGGGCTAATTGGGCTATAGCCTTATGGCGCCGGGCCCAAAAAAGCGCCGGACGATGCCTTATAAAATATATCGTTTTATAGTTATTCCTTACGGTACTATATTAAATAAAAATGTCTTTTTATCTATTTATTTGTTATTTTCAATTTTTTACAATAATCCCCTTAGTGGATCACAAATATGCTGGTGCGCTTATTAGTGGAAGCTAAGCATATACCTCTACTATCGCTATCAATCTACCAAGTCAGGTGACGAAACAAATCTGGGCTGGTTATAAAATAGTGTGAATGCGCATTTATGTAAAAATTGAGTAGAAACGGGACCATCGTAATACTCTATCAGTAATACGATGGTCCCGGTAGAAAGTGTCCGCTAGTGTTCGAGAATGATACGTACTGCCGCCTATTGCCCGATTTCAGACTCATGCATGAACCTGTTATTGGTTATTGCTTATCGGTAGTAGCACAGTTTTGTGAGTCCCTGAACACCCCGGCCAATAAGGCCTATTGTGTTTCTCTGCCTTTGTGTTTTGATTTAGGTGAACTAGGTTTAGTAGCCTGTGGACCAGATCTTTTTCCGGTATGCCTACCTGTGGGTCTATTTTGCCCAACAGGTTGTGACAGCGGCGGTTTAATGCTTCGCATTCAAAGATTACATGAGAGGCATGAACCTGTACTGTAGCAGTTGTGTCGTTGTGTAAACTACTGTTAGGGTGTTCGGAAAAAGCATCTCTGGAAAAAACAGCCTCGGATAATTATCCGCAAAAAAAATCCCGGAAAAATAATCTCTGGTAAACATCGGGTAAAAACATCCCCAGTAAAAACAGCTACTTCACAGTTTTCATTAGTGACATTGTGTTTCTCTAGGCCTATTTTCATCCCGATCCGTGAACTCGTTTTTGAGTAATAATGCTCTAAAATAAAAATTTTCGAAAATCGTGTTGGCCGTCATTTTGAAGCTAGAAAGTTAGAAAAGAAAGAGTTGGATATGCCCTAAGTTTTCAGTTTCAGAAAATTTGTTTTCCGGTATAACTGCTACCAAAAAAACATGTCTAACTTCCGCTTCCGATTTCAGATTTTTTTGAAAACTTGTTTGACGGTGAATTTTTTTTTGATTGTTCTGACATTCCGAAGCTCATATCTATCGGACTATCCATTCGGAGTTATAACGCGTAACGTACACTTACATATACAAACCCACACATACACCAGACAGACATTTTTAAAACCACTTCTTTGAGTTTCTGGAAGTCCAAAACATGTATCTTATTTAACGAGGAATTTTTCCCAACTTTTTTCCGTTTTTTCCCGGTCTTTTTCACTGAATATTTTTCCCCTAGTTTTTTCCAGAGCTTTGTTTTCTTGAGGCTTTTATTTCCAGGGTTTCTTTTTTCGAGGATATTTTCGGAGTTTTTTTTCCGGGGCTGTTTTTTCCAGGGATCCTAGATTTAAATGTTACCACTGCTGTTGGGGCGCTGCAAATTTTTAGCCCAGGGGCGCCAAATACTTTAGACGGCCCTGCATATATGTTTTGCTTCAAACATTGCATTCAGAAGTCAGGAATTTTTTTGGACTAACTATACCTTCTTCGTTAGCAAGTGTTGGATGTAGTTTTTCCACCTTTCAACTATGTTCCACTATGAGCTAGTAGCGATTAAAATTACAAATGGCTTTCAGAACGAACATGCCAATTTGAATATCGACAATTTAATTTAGAAATTTCTGAATAATTCATACAGAAAATCTGTTTATGGAGATTTTTAAAATACTTTATTATGTAAATTTGTTCAATATATTGTAATATAAAGCATAGCATAAATGCATGTCAATTTAATTGAAACTCTAATTGAACTGCCATTTAAACTAATGAAATTAATTGATCAGTATTGCTCTCCCTCTAAAACGGGGTTCATTCATACGCAGTACGCACCCAAGAATAATTGAGTATTTTAGAGTGAAACATGTATTGTTTTTGTTTTTGCCTTGATAGTGATTCTATTAAGCTCTATTATAAGACACTATGGCTAGTTCAAAATCAGAGAACACTTTTATACCGGGTGTCAATTTGAAAACGTACAATGTGTTGTATCCCTGGAAGTAAAAGAGGTATTGAAAATTTCTAGAAACCGTTGCTACAACATGGAAGGGAATCATCATAACTCATAAGGTAACCTTCCCCATTCAACCCCTTAGGCTCTAGCTACTCCAACAAAAAAATTCAAATGGTAACACCCATCTTGTGGTACCTCATTGAAAAGTTCTTAAAAAATTCTACTCAATAGCAGCAAACATTTTTTTACATGATTGTCTCAAAATAATTAAGTAATAAAACTCAACTGCTTTAGAATCAATTATTTTAATTTAAATTTAATAATATTAGATTAAATGTTCAAAATGGTTTCCATTATTTCTTACTCTCAAATTCCCTCCGAACATTTTGAAAGGTTTGGCGCGGAATAGATAGGAACTCTATTGCTATAACAACACTAACTGTTTATTTTTTCATATAACCTTTGACAATGGCATGTAAACATGCCGAAATACGTATAAGGTAAAATAAATAAATATTGTTAAAGTAATTAAGTATTTTATATACAGATACTCATTAAATATGGACTTTAACGAAGTAAAGCGGGAATTTATAAATAAAATCCTGAACTATTCTTTGTCGCGGTTGTGCAATGGACACTGCAATGCAGTTTTGTAGACAACAAATTTTAAGTGACCCCATAAAAAAGCCTAATGGGGTCAAATCTGAGAAATTGGGGGCCATTTTATTTCTTTCTATTTATTTCGAAACGAATTCGGTAAAAAAAATGTTTGCTAATATTGAATAACATTTTTAAAGAGCTTTTCAATGAAGTATCACAAGGCGGGTGTTTTTCTTGTTGGGGGTAGCTACAGCCTAAGAGGTTGAATGGGAAAGGTTACCTTATGAGTCATGATAATTCTCCCTCCGTGTTGTAGAAACGGTTTCTAGAAATTTTCAATGCCTCTTTTACTTCCAGAGATATAACATTGTACGTTTTCAAATTGACACCCTATATGGAAAAGCCACTGTTAAAACTTTCTCATAGGGAAAGGTGACAACTTCGTAAACCTGATGTGCTGCAGATTATTGTACAAATTTAACAAAATCAAAATATAATTTTCTTAATTCAATTAAAATATTCCTTCTTGGTTTTCAAGAAAATTTTACTTGTTAGTATTATATAAGGTAGAGAGAAATAGTTAAGAATTATTCCTAATTTCGAATTTAAAAAAATATTGACCTGAAGTTTACAGCAAAACTAATAAGAATTCCTGTTGTCGATTTCTTATTGCTGATATAAAACTTGGTGTTTTAAGTATTTTACTTTTCACTAAAAACATAGAGATCAATTTGATTTGGTTTTAATATATTGCTTTGTTTCAGAACCTGAAGGATCAAATATTAACAACAAATGTTTGGTTGGAACACGTATGTATATTAGGTATTTTACTAATTTTGGAAACACATTTCTGTAGTTGGAAAGGCAACTCGGGTAAACTAGGTTTGTGAATTTTAGAACAAAATATTCAAATTGCAATGGTTATTATATCTTTTTGAAACGGCGGAATGTCCAAAATCTGATATTGTTCTTGCAAAACATTGATTTTGAGAATGGATAAAAACTGTCTGAGATTAGAAATAACAGAAATGATAAAAAGTTGTATAATCAAAAAATTAGAAGGGGTACTCTACTTTAATATTGGCACAATTGAAAAAGAAGTTCAGATTTGTATTCTACAGTTGGTATTATATGTACCAACGATTTGTCAATGTTTCAAAAATTTTGGAATTTTGAATTTAAACTACGTATGAATAGAGAACAAAAAAAATACATTTCGATTACCCAAAACCGTTGAGAAAGTGTCATTTTGATGGTTTACCTAAAAAGGGTGATATCACATAAATACTACGTAAAGTAACATATTAGATTGAATCAGATAGGAAGGTCTCATTGTGTTGGCCCAACAGATATTTTATTAAATTTAGTTACAATCAGAAACCAGCGTAGGCACTTGAGATTTGTATTTTTTGCAGGAGTGGGAAGACCATAAATTTATGTGGGATCCCGCTGAATACGGCGGTGTAACGGAGTTATATGTTCCTTCAGAACACATTTGGCTACCAGATATTGTTCTCTACAACAAGTTAGTCGTTTATTAATGATCTGAAACAGAACAGCAATTGAATTGTATTTCAGTGCCGATGGAGAGTATGTAGTAACGACAATGACTAAGGCTGTATTGAAACACACAGGCAAAGTTTTATGGACGCCTCCAGCAATATTCAAATCATCTTGTGAAATTGATGTCAGGTATTTCCCATTCGATCAGCAGACCTGTTTCATGAAGTTTGGTTCCTGGACTTATGATGGAAATCAGGTACTTTATCCAATTTTGAAATATCTAGTATATAGAGAATTACGTTCGCATATAGCTTAATTAATTTAAATCACAGATGTACTATGCTTTAAGTTGGAAAAAATATTTTCGAACAGTGGTAACTTCACTAGTCACCTTAAGTTGTTTCTTAATATTTCTTTAATGTTATATTTTGCTGTACTTTTATACAGATTGATCTCAAACACATAAATCAGAAGATAGGCGAAGATAAAGTTGAAGTGGGCATTGATCTCAGGGAATATTATCCTAGCGTCGAATGGGACATTTTAGGAGTGCCTGCTGAGAGACATGAAAAATATTATCCCTGTTGTGCTGAACCATATCCAGGTAAAGGAATCACCTGCATATGTCGCTGATATATATATTTATCTCCGTAAAAACATTTTGCAGATATATTCTTCAACATAACTCTTCGACGTAAAACGTTGTTTTACACCGTAAATCTCATAGTACCGTGTGTCGGAATTTCCTATTTGTCAGTATTAGTTTTTTATTTACCTGCTGATTCAGGAGAGAAAATTGCCTTATGCATTAACATACTTCTTTCGCAGACCATGTTTTTCTTATTGATATCAGAAATAATACCTTCAACGTCACTTGCTTTACCGTTACTAGGAAAATACATACTTTTCACAATGGTACTTGTTGGATTTTCCGTTGTAATAACCATCATCATTCTAAATGTGCACTATCGTAAGCCAAGTACTCATAAAATGGCCCCCTGGGTTAGATCATTTTTTATAAAAAGTGTTCCAAGGCTATTATTAATGCGTGTTCCTAAGGATCTACTTACTGAATTAGCCGCAAATAAATTTTCAACCTCAAGATCGTTAAGAAAAAGAGACATTGACACTCTACCTTCAACCGATTCTTCCTCTACGTCTTCCTCTTCGACTGCCTCCCGTCATCGTGCAAGTGGATGTAATGGTCTCTATACGACGACAGCTACAAACAGGTATCTATTTGCTATTAACATCGTTGATACGTACATTGTCCAATTTAGAAAAAATAGGCATACATCTTTGTTTAGTACTACTTTAATATGATTCAACATAAAGTAGTTCATTATAAAATAAAACTTCAAGCCTTTCTTCATAAATTTATTATATAGATAATGCTATATGTACATTTCGATTACGATGTAATCATCTACAGTAGCAAATGCTAACTAACTCTAAAATCTAAGGCTGAAACAAACATAACGGAAATTTTAAGAAACATTTACGGACTAGCGTGATTTATGAGATAACGATATCGAATTACACTTCTAAGGGCAGATAAAGGACAAGTGGTAAAAGTTGCAGGTCAGTTTTCTGAAGTTTGAATTAAATCAAGTAAACGGTTGTTTAAGGGTGACAAATCAAAATTTAAAAGGTCGTTTTCCCTTTTTTTTCATTTCAATTGCTTCTAACATATTTAAATTATATGTTAGAAGCAATTGAAATGAAAAAACACGAAAACGACCTTTTAAATTTTGATTTGTCACCCTTAAACAACCGTTTACCTGATTTAATTCAAACTTCAGAAAACTGACTTGCAACTTTCACCACTTGTCCTTTATCTGCCTTAGAAGTGTAATTCGATACCGTTATCTCATAAATCACGCTAGTCCGTAAATGTTTCTTAAAATTTCCGTTATGTTTGTTTCAGCCTTAGATTTTAGAGTTAGTTAGCATTTGCTACTGTAGATGATTACATCGTAATCGAAATGCATTATCTATATAATAAATTTATGAAGAAAGGCTTGAAGTTTTATTTTATAATTTATAATATCTGTCAATTTTTATACGCAGTCATTTACTATAAAATGCAGTTAAGCCGCAAATTTTTGTTAAAGCCTTGTTTGGTCAGGCGAAGTTCAGATAAACCCGTTATCAATGTTATTTCTTGAAAACACAAAACCCAAGCTAAATTTTTTTATAAGAAGTTCGAGATTTACTTCGTTGAAGTTCATTTTAATTTATTGTAAATGAAACAATTCTTAACTTCAACAGGTTTAGTATTTTAGCCTTATACGTATTTCAACGTGTTTACACGTCATTATCAAAGGCAAGATTAAAAGTAAACAGTTGGTGTTGCTATAGGAACAATAAATCTTCATAACTTGATCTTGGTTTTGTATATCTGCGTCCAGATGACTTGATTTCTCATTCCAAAACGTCTAATAACGGTGAATTTAAGACATCAATTTGTTCATTCATTACGTTTGTTATCACCAAAGTTTAAAAATTTTATAGTGTTATTTATTTTATTATGTCAATTGTCATTGAATGATTGTGTTCTAATAAGACAAAAAAACAATAAACACCCCCATAAATTCAATTAGGCTGAACACTTATTAGAACATAATCATTCAATGACATCTAATAACACTATAAAATGTTTACACTTTTGTGATGATAAATGCAAGTTTGATATACTAAAAGCATTTGAAATTCACAAACATTTAAAATCTGTACCTTTAATAAATGAACAAATTGATCTTTAAATTCACCGTTATTAGACGTTTTGGAATGAGAAATCAAGTCATCTGGACGCAGATATAGAAAACCAAGATCAAGTTATGAAGATTTATTGTTACCAACTGTTTACTTTTAATCTTGCCGTGTAAACACGTTGAAATACGTATAAAGCTAAAATACAAAACCGGTAGAAGCTAAGAATTGTTTTATTTACAATAAATTTATATCTAGTGTTGTTTGAAAGGAGGCAGGGTTTATTTATTATCACATATTTTAACCTCTTATTCAAATACTCTAGATGGGAATGTACAAAACTTTTAGGTGAAATACTGTTGGCTCAAAAACGTGTAGGTATTTCAACAATAACCTGCTCACAATTCCGTGGCAGTAAGAAATTATTTAAATGAAACGTTTCTCGATGAGTGAACTTTTGGACCAATCCAATATCCACCAAAGTCACCTGACTTCGCACTATTAGGTTATTTTCTTGGCGATTTTTCAAAAACGAAGAATATAAAAGACGTATTATTTATTTATTCATTTAACTTTTTCTTACGCACACTACCTATAATATATACCAAAAGACACAATATATAATGGATATTAATTTTTAAATATACACATTAAGAAAAAAAAGAAACAAAACACGGCAACAACACTTGTACTAGTGGTTGAGATTTTGTGTGTTCACAGAAAGTTTTAAATGGGTCGTCTAGGTTTATTTCCGCATAAATGAGCATTGTAAAAAGGGGATATAAAAAACTACTCTTAACCTCCACACGAGCCACTTTCAGTTTAAAATAGAAAAGGAGACCACCTCCTAGAAGGAGATTATTTCAATTTTTATACTCTAGTATCATAATATTTAAATTCCTGCAGGTTTCAAGACTGGAAACCTAAAACTCATTTCTAAGATACTGCGTTTTTATTACACCGTAGTGAAGGAAAATGCTACACTTTTTGAAACTTAAAAATCTTAATAAATATTTTGTACTCTTTCTATCCATCCATCCAAATTTGTGAAGCATACTTTAGTTTTGGTAGTATTAAAATAAAATAAAATCATTTAAAAGTATTTATGTTTTTAAACAAATACCTTAGACTGTCTGATAATGAAGCACAGTATATGAAAGGAGTCACCAACGATGTGTTGCATATGCTTGTCAAATTGTATTTTCTATAGTAAGTGTGACCCCCAAATCTGTTTATACGTGTGGGCGACCTAACACTATTTTATTTATTTTGTAATTAAATGACGTAGGTGTTATTTGCATAACTTACTATAGAACATTTATACATACTAAATTCTAATTTATTCACGGAACTCCAGTAGTAGACATCATCTATATCCATCTATAAAATGAGATGTTTGGATTTTTCAACTACCTTATGGGAAATCGTTGATAAAACTAAAAACAACAATGGGCCTAGTTTCTAATCTTGTGGAACCCCCATGCTGGTTTAATTTTATCAGATGTTTTCACAGTAATGTATTTTTTTCTTAACCTTAAGTACTTATTAACTAAAGTGTTTTAACTGTACTGCTAATTTTCTTTTGTTTTAATATTGAGTACAAGCATTGATAACTATTGATAAAGGAAACAAACTAAATTTGCTTATGAATTTGTAATTATTTAGTTTATTATAGACAAACTAATATTCTTAAAAAATGTTAAAAATAAACCTTTCAATTATGTTATGAATAACCATGGTTTTCACTAAAAACAATACAGCTTTATATATCACAGTGCTCAAAATAAAATACAGAGGACAAATTTAATTTGAATTTTGAATTCTACTTGAAAACCTGTCTGAATTTCGGAATTTCAATATCTATAAAAATAAACGAATGCCCCTGACTTGTAAAAAGTCAATACTTTATTTTTACCAGTGGCAGTCCGTTCTATTAGGCAGGGTAGGCAGTGCCTATCCATAACTTTTCAAAATTAATTAACTAACTTTCAATTAAAAAAAAACGTTTGCATGCACATTGATACGAATAATGCAATGATCAGATAGACAGATGGAAAAAAATAATAGGAATTTTAGAATGCAATAAGCACGCCAAACGCACGGCCTCTGTAGTCTTTACTTTATTTGCGCTGGTCAGCGGCAGTTAGTTAAAGCGTGCAGCTAATGTGTGTTTATTTATTTCATACATAGTTTGCAAATTTGCAGTAAATAGGGAAATTCTTGTTGACCAGCTTTTAAAAGAAAAATTTAATGGATACTTTCACGAAAAACAAATAGAAATAAAAACTCATGGGCGATGTACTTCAAAATAACTAAGGCCGTTGCAGACAGTAGGAAGAAATCTAGATCTAGATCGATGTACTTCAAAATGACTAGGGCCGTTATAGACAGAAATCTAAATTGTTTAATACTGAATGGTATAAAAGAATGGACTGGCTAACTGGTGAATATACAACAAAAAGGCGCGGAAAAAAGGACGCGCGACATAAGGACGCGGAGAAAAGCATGTGCGACAATTGGGCGCACGCGATAAAAGGACGCGGCGACAAAAAGACGCGCGTCTTTAGGACGCGCGACGAATGGACGCGTCCTTCTAAATTTCCTGAAATATGAATTTAGAATAGGACTAAGTTAATTATTAGATAATAATTATTATATTTAAACTTGTTAAAATAAATTTAATTTCATAAAATGATAATGCGTACAAATACATCAAATATTTAAAAATATACATGTATAAATGAACACTTGTAATTAAAAACGTTACACTTGTAATTGAAAATTGTAGGCAACCCCGCGCAAATACTCTAAAATAGGCCTATTCGCATATTCCGCAACAATATTTTTAATTCGTTGGGCAGTGTCTTTATACAGCCTCATCTGTGGTGGCACCACTCTTGCAATGTACTGTTCTATCCGTATTCTATTTAAACTATTTTCTTTCTTCAACGCTTTTATAAATTTTCATATGTTTGGATGGGCGCCGCTGAGAATTGATGAAAAGCTGTTATGCCACCCTTCAACCGCATTATTTATTCTTGGTATATCTTCCTCAACCAACTGGTAATAATTCCATAAATTCAATGGGAACAACGGTGGTCTCTTTCGTCCTCTTCTGTCCAGACGACCTACCCAAGTATCCTCAAAGTAATTGGTTATAGGCAACAGTAAATTTTCATTTGTCACATAGAAATTGCTCTCCATCAGGTCTTCATATACACCAATGACATCTTCTTCGGGGATGAACGAAAGTGCTGCCAGTTGTCTTAGGTGTAGAGCGAAATCAGCATTTTCCCTGTACTGAGCTTGTAAACCAGCCCCTTGGATATGTCTCCATATACATTGGGTAAAATGAAAAAAGCACCCACGTATCCTAGCTACAGGGAATTCACTGTGGAAATCGTTGATAGCATGATAGTTTGTGGTCGCAGTCCTGGTTGACGTGTTTTCAATTCTTGAAAAAGACGGGTGTATGTATCCTCAGTTTTGTTTGATAGCAATGCGTACACAGTGGGGATTACATCGCTGTACTGGACTCCATGGATTGTGTACATTTGATTAAACAATAGTGGTGTTGTGTTAAACGTTCCGTCGGCATACCTGTGGTCGCATCGTTGCATAAAGTCCAAATTGCGTTCCGTCGAAAACAAAAGAATTCTTTGTTCACCTGGACCACTGTCAAACAGAAGAAAAAGTTCTCCATCAATGGTCTCTTTATATTCGTCAGGAATGTCGAGTGCTTCTAAGTTTCTAGGGTTGGCAGGAACAGCTTCTTGGACGTTGCGATCTCTCTGTATGGTTCGCTTCATAGAAGATACTGTTGGTAGTTGTGTAGCCGAAGCAACGGAGATTTCCTCGGATACAGTAGCCACAATGGCCTGAGTAGATTGTTCTATGTTCCTAGCCATATTCTTCATGGACGTCACATCTTTCTTTGCTTCTACACTTGCAGCTTCAGGAACGTGGTTGTGATGAATGCTCTTCACTACTTCATTCCCCAAAGTATGAGCTCTTCCAGGACACTTACACTTGTTATAACGGGCACACTTCCAAATAATTTTCTCGTCGATTATGTATAAGTCCGTTATACAGCAGCATATTCTTGCACTTTTGGCTTTTTACGATCTCGAGGACCATTGTTGCACTGCAGGACAGTTGAGAGATAACTGAAGCCATTTAAGGGTCATCTAAACTATATGTATATAGGTAAAAATTGCTATTATTCCCATTTGTAGGTAATGCGCATCATTAGGATTAGTGTAATTATGTATATTTAAATAAATATTTACTACTTCCCAAGAAGGTTCTTTTCAAAAATGTAACTTTTAGATCAATTTTCGTAAATGACTAATTTGTTAAAGTTTCCAGGGAGATAATGAACTCATTAGCTAATAATGCATTACACACACAAGTAAGTTACATGCCTCACCGCATTCTAGTAGTGCTACGTAATTATTTGTACATGTGAAAATTAAATTATTAACAATTAACTTAGTCTTATTCTAAATCAAATTTCAGGAAATTTATAAGGACGCGTCCATTTGCCACTCGCCTAAAGACGAGCGTCCTTTTGTCGCCGCGTCCTTTTGTCGCGTGTGCCCAATTGTCGCACGTCCTTTTGCCCGCGTCCTTATGTCGCGCGTCCTTTTGACGTGACACGCTAACTGGTTGCGATATTAAAAATTAACAATTTTGATGGAATTGGTTACTATTTCCATCTATATCTAAAAAACGTGCGTCGACCAAAGAATATTCTTCTGCAACTGTTAGATTAAAATTATTTGGCAATCACATAATGACAAAGTGATATTCAATAGGGATTTTATGCGTAGATTAATTCATTTAAAAACAGGTTTTGGTAAATTGGAGTTGCCGTAACTTTTTTACTTTTTTATCTTAATGTTAAGTAATTTTTGCCACCGCCTACCCAAATTTTGAACCCACCGAATGCCACTGATTTTCACCCTGTATCTCGGAAACGAAAGAATATATTGCATTTATGTTTGCGGTATTCAAACCGTCTTAAAAAGTTAACCAAATATTGCCGACTCTATATAATAACGGATATACCCATTTAGAAGCATCGACATTGGACTACCCTGTCAAACGTGATTGGTGAGTAAAGTGTGTACTATGTACTTATATGCTTTAATTTTAGACTGAGAGGATTTGCTGGTTCATTCGGAGGCAGACTCGGTTACAATGGTTTACCATCTGTATTTTCTGGAATGGATGAGAACGAATGCGGTGGTCGTAAAAAATATCCTTTTGAATTAGAAAAAGCCATCCATAACGTCATGTTTATTCAACATCATATACAGCGACAGGACCAATTTAACGCGGTGAGTTATTGAGTAAATACATAGCGATCAATAAGCAACCGAATCTGCTTATAGGTTATAAAAAAGAAAACGCATTGCCCTAATTGATATAATTGGTTAAATGGTTAATATGTTTGAAAATATGAAGAAGGCTTTGCCTAGAAAATAATGAAAAACCATTTTCACAATTGTTGTAAAATTGTTCATATCATTTCATATCAAATCTGATAGTGCATTATTTATTATATTGTATTTATACCGGGAGATCGAGAAAGGTTATCCGAAAAAAACTACTTTCTACAGAGAGTATATCAATCTTTACATCCTCCACCTGTCATGGTGCTGTCATGTATGAAATGAAGTTAGCAATTTCTGGTAGATTCAAAAGAGGAAAATAATTATGAAAATAAGAAGTTATTTGCAATCAGTTTTAATTACGGTTAATAATGGAATTAATTAGAACATTATTTGTTTTATTAACTAATTAGAATATTAAATTTTACAAAAATAAATTAACAAAATTAGTAATTAGTAATTACAGTTCATGTTCGAAATGAGCCCCATTATTGTTGATACAGCACCCTACTCTTCTTTTCATGCTGTTATAAACATTTTGTAGCTGTTGCACAGTTATATTTGCAGTAGCGGCAGTAATAGCATCCTTCAGTTGCTCAAGTGTGTGCATGGGGGTCTGATATATCGTGTTCTTTAAATGCCCAAAAAGAAAATAATCCAGGGGTGTCAAATCGGGTGACCGTGGGGGAAATGCAATGATACGATCGTCATAAAATTGTTGTATATATTGATTTGTTCGAAGGGCTGTATGTGCAGGTGCATTATCCTGCTGAAAATATCCCTGACGTAATTCATCATCGTGAAGCTGATTTATAAATGTGTTTAGAATTACGATGTAGCGGTCAGCTGCTACGGTATCTTCAAAAAAAATGGGACCAATTATGCGTCTTCTGGAGATGGCAATCCACACGCCAATCTTTATCGGATGCAGTGGAGTTTGTAAAAATTCACCAGGGGCCTCTGCAGACCACATCCTGTAATTTTGTTTATTTACGTAACCGGTGAGATGGAACCAGGCTTCGTCTGAAAAGAAACTTGAATCCAGCATTTCATCGTTATTTAAATTTTGGTTAAACCAATTGTAGAACTGCACACGTTTTTCATAATCGGGACGAAGTAATTCTTGCCTTACTGAAATTTTATATGGGTGTAAATGCAGTTTTCATCTTACTGCCTTTTGACACGTTCCATAGCTTAACCCTGCAATTACAAATTATAATAAATTTTATATGCAAAAATTTATAGTTTACAAAATACACACCTGTTTGTTGCGCTAACTGTCGTAATGGTTTTTTAGGGCTGCGTTCGATACGCGTCTGTATATCCTCTAATGTGTCCTGAGTTAAAAGGGTTGGTCTTCCAGGAGATTTTTGTGTATCTACACTACCCGTTGTTTGGAAACGATGTACGATGCGCTTTACATGCCTGCTTAGATTATCGTAATCAAAGTCGACGTCGGGGAAACGATTAACGAATTCATCTACACACAAATTTACTGAATATTTCCATTCACCATCATTTTCATTGCGTTGGCCATTGCGGAAATAAGATTCAATAATAAACTTGTTGTGTTCAACGGAATACATAACCTTAAATTTACAAACAATTATTACTGTTTTCAATTAATTGGAAACACTGTACTTACTGTAAACTTCGTTTAACAATCCCTAATTAGTATTGAAAAATACTATTTGTATAATAATAACAGCGTCCAAGAATATAAAGTGAAATTAAGAAACGTAAACACACGGAACAAGCATAAACAAACGACAGAACAAACGTATTGCGCAGTATGCCTAATATCACACTAGAAAGAAACATTGACAACTACTTAGAAGGTAGTTTTTTTTGGACAACCTTTCTCGATCTCCCGGTACGTTCTTCAATTTACAACATACATTTTCTCTTTCAGATAACCTACGCTGATTTGCTTACTTATTGATCGCTTTGTATTAGTGCTTATCGAAAAGGCGATTTATTTCGTGAAATAATACGAACTATTAAATATTTAACTATTAAAAATTAATAGTTTATTAATAAAACAAAACGCTTGGTAATTGTTTCACAAATTGTGAAACAATTACCAAGCGTTTTATTTTATTAATAAGCTATTAATTTTTAATAGTTAAATATTTATTAATAATGTTTTACCATGTGCCTACCACACAATCAATTCAAAATACGAACTATTATTTGCATTGAATAATTTTTATTATTTATATACCTATACCTTATGCTATTATAGGAAGATCAAGATTGGGGTTTTGTGGCGATGGTTTTAGATCGACTGTTTTTGTGGATTTTCATAATAGCTTCAATGGCTGGTACATTTGCTATACTGTGTGAAGCCCCTGCATTGTACGATGATACAAAACCTATCGACATGGAGCTATCTTCTGTTGCTCAACAGCAATTTTTGCCAGATTTAGATTTCTGATCAGAAAAATATAGCTAGGATATCTTTTGAATACTTTTACTTTTCTGTAAAAATTTTGTATGTATAGTAATTTATAACTGTTTTGTATTTATTACTTTCAATGTGACCGTTACTTTTTTTGGTTAACTTGGGTAGCGTTTTAGGGTACTTTGTTTGGAATAAATATTTTATGATTTAATTGCGAGTAGATATTAAGCAATTCGAAATATTTCTTAATGTCTATCCTATGTAACTTCTAAGATTTGCACTTGTCTTCACTAGGTAGTGTTTAACTAGATTTTTTAGCACGAGATTTTACTTGTCCAAGTTTGAATAATTAAAATATATGTACTAAGTATAAGTATATAAAAAATTAAAAATTATAGAAAATGAAGTCATACATAATAAAAAATAGAAATGTTATGAGTGTGATCGACTGTTTTGTAATTTAAATTTAGGTATTAAGAATACGCGTTTACTTGAAATACAGAACAATAGAAGCTATATCTTGCCTTGAATTTTTCTTTATATTTTATTATTTAGGTGCACATTGTATATATTGTGTATGTCAATAATAATTACCCCAAAAGGAAAAACTATCTCCTGAAAAGACCTAGAAAATGTACCGTACTATAAAGCGATTCACATAAAAACCTTTAAAAAATGTCCACATTTAAGAGATTTTTCTGTAAACGAAATCAAATATGTTCCATAAGTCATAAATTTTCATGAGAACATATAGGGCGTTTCCAAAATGTCTTTCAATTGGAGAGTAGATTGCTTTATCAAAAAAAGTGCATATAAAATTATAACTCTAGGTCAGAAAACGCACCCTGCCAGTGCAGTCATATGACGTTTTAATTAATATCTCCGCAATAAACCGAGATATTGTATTTAAATGTTGTATAATTGTTTCAATAGTGATGATTTACAATGTACCCAGTTTCAGTTTAAACCTATCAGCCAGGGGCGTAGCTGTAGAGGTTACTCAATATGGCTTTTAACGGGTCCGTGAAGTTGTCAGGTTAATGAAAGCACTAACGACAGCACTTACGCCAATCGTTAGTGCTTCGTTAGTGCTCTTTAGTGCCCTACCAAGAAAACCAGCAAACCATCACATTTTCGAGTAATTAAAAAACAAAATCGCCTGCCAGCTTCACGCTTAGCAGGCACACTTTGAGCACTAACAAAAAAAAATGTTGCCAATCGTTAGTGCTTCGTTAGTGCTTCGTTAGTACTCTTTAGTGCTCTAATTAAAATATCAGCAAACAAACACGTACGTGAATAATTTAAAAAAATTAGTTGCCTGCCAACTTCACGCTCAGCAGGCACACATTAGGCACTAACAAAAAAATTGTTGCCAATCGTTAGTGCTTCGTTAGTACTCTTAAGTGCTCTAATTAAAATATCAGCAAACAAACACATACGTGAGTAATTAAAAAAAATTAGTTGCCTGCCAACTTCACGCTCAGCAGGCACACATTAGGCACTAATGAAAAAATTGTTGCCAATCGTTAGTGCTTCGTTAGTACTCTTTAGTGCTCTAATTAAAATATCAGCAAACAAACACGTACGTGAATAATTTAAAAAAATTAGTTGCCTGCCAACTTCACGCTCAGCAGGCACACATTAGGCACTAACGAAAAAATTGTTGCCAATCGTTAGTGCTTCGTTAGTACTCTTTAGTGCTCTAATTAAAATATCAGCAAACAAACACATACGTGAGTAATTAAAAAAAATTAGTTGCCTGCCAACTTCACGCTCAGCAGGCACACATTAGGCACTAACGAAAAAATTGTAGCCAATCGTTAGTGCTTCGTTAGTACTCTTTAGTGCTCTAATTAAAATATCAGCAAACAAACACATACGTGAGTCAGGCACACAATAAGCACTAACGAAAAAATTGTTGCCAATCGTTAGTGCCTTGTTAGTGTTCTTTAGTGCTTTGAATAATAAACCAGCAAACCAACACATGTCCGAGAAATTAAGAAAAAACTGTCATCGTCGTCTGTGCGTAGCATAATTAAATTCTAACGCTTTCTATATTATTTATTACCGTTTGGTTTTTATCAAGAACTAAAGGCAAATACCTTCAAAGTAATTAATCTGTGTCTGAATCGGTGATTTTTACATGCTAATTCAATTATTACTGCATATTCGACGTCCACTTGATTTATTAATAATGCTGCTTGGAGTCTTTTACAGTCATCTTTTCTTTTAAGAGAAACCTTAAAAAGTGGAACGTTCTCATATTCAAAATTGGTTTTATAGAAACCGGCGAGAAACGTTAACTGCATAATTTTTAATGCATTTGTATTGTGCATATTATGCTACACGCGGCTTAGAAACGCCGGCATAGTGTAGGAACTAATGCATTTTTTTCTTTGCCACATTTGGCTAATTATATTATCGACATTTTTCGAAAAAGAAAGTTATGTTTTATTTTTTTTTTGGTAACTCTTGAATTTTTTTCGGTAGGAAAATATTTTTTTAGATTTTATGCATACAATTTAAAAAAAATGCCACACAATGTTTATAATAAAAGAGCACTAATTTCCAAATTTCCAACATTCATATATAGGCGTTACAGAAAAATTGACGCAATAAAACATCGACCAAACAGTAGACTAACCCTAACTTTCAGAACCTACAAATTACACGAAAACCGTGGCTAGTTTTTAAGAAATATGTTTTGGATATTTTTATAATATTGAACAGTTTTTCACTTCGCGGTTTACATGGCTCGAAAAATTTCAGTGTGTACTTCTAGTGCTATTACAAATATCAAAGTTTATGCCGATCTGACAACTCATGTTTGAATAAAATGTAATGCCAATACTTTCCAAAAATCATAGTAGGCGCCATTTTAGAGCTATATTTGGGAAAAAACTTTCGATTTGCCTTAGCGCTCTCTATCATACTTTGTTTTTAAATTATTAAATTTTCTCTTTGAAAAACAAACATATCAAACTTCCACTTTTGGAAAGATTATACCAGTCACATTTGTGTGACCTTTTTCCAGTGACTTTGTTTTCGCTTACGCCTGAAAACGTACTTTCATTTACCATTCGATTCTAAACTGGAGGATAAGTTTATTTATAGTTTTTGAGTAATGTAATTTGTGCAGAATGATCCCTGAGTAGTGAGTAATTCATACATTACTATACTAAAAGCGTTAATTCTACCTGTAATTTACACCGATGCAGTTTTCGACTCACTGCTTGATATATGGAAATTTATGTTATAAATAAAACTCGAATATGAAAGAATAATAATGTATAAAATTAGAATATCGTTCATTGTTAATTGATTTGTATATCAATTTTGCATTATTGTTTGTAATTTCCATGGCTAGCGGGTATTCCTTTGTGCTGGCCACCGGGTGTTATAGGGCGACGCACTTGTTTACAGCTACTTTGGACCGTTAGGGTTTCTGTCTACCTGTTTCGTGTTTGCTAACAGCCCTTTGCAGTGGTATACTGAGAATTTATTTTTATTACTTGTCTGGCAAGAATATTTTCCTTTGTTAAAAATGGCAAAAATTATTAAAAGCCCAGCGAAATATAGCTCTTAATCGTTTGCTTGAAACCCAAGACATTGCAGAGAGAGCAGTAAACGACGAATCACTTTGTTCTTCGTTAAAAATTCGTTGTAAATATGTAGCGTCATACTTAGAAGAGTTTATGGCAACTCATATTCAAATTATAAATTTGTCGAAAGAGACCGAAGAGCTTGAAATTGAAGATGGTATTCGTAAACAGGCAGACGAAGCATTTTTCAATATTAAGTGTATTACGGACGCTTTGTCCCCCTTAGAGCCTGCTGTAGGTTGCAGCAATAAAACACCTTCGCAATCGAATGTGAGGTTGCCTAAAATAGACCTACCACATTTTGACGGGAATTTAAAATTATGGGGCACGTATCGGGACTTATACCTACGAGTCATTCATAATAATGCATCACTATCGAACATAGAAAAATTTCAATATGTGATTGCGTCGCTTTCGAACACAAAATGTGAAAGACAGTACACTTGTACAACCTCACCTCTTACTGTATAGTAAATAAATTATATTGTTATATTTATTTTATATTTACCGTAGCAAAAATGAATAGGAGAAGTTCCTATAAATAAATATTAATGTTTAATTGCCGTTTATTCAGTTTAATGTAATTTGTTGTTCTAGGTTCTAATTTAATACTTTATTATTCTTTCATATTTGAGTTTTATTTATAACATAAATTTCCATATATCAAGCAGGGAGTCGAAAACTGCATCGGTGTAAATTACAGGTAGAATTAACGCTTTTAGTATAGTAATGTATGAATTACTCAGGTATCATTCTGCACAAATTACATTACTCAAAAACTATAAATAAACTTATCCTCCAGTTTAGAATCGAATGGTAAGTGAAAGTACGTTTTCAGGCGTAAGCGAAAACAAAGTCACTGGAAAAAGGTCACACAAATGTGACTGGTATAATCTTTCCAAAAGTGGAAGTTTGATATGTTTGTTTTTCAAAGAAAAAATTTAATAATTTAAAAACAAAGTATGATAGAGAGCGCTAAGGCAAATCGACAGTTTTTTTCCCTCTAGCTCTAAAATGGCGCCTACTACGATTTTTGGAATGTATTGGCATTACATTTTATTCAAACATGAGTTGTCAGATCGGCATAAACTTTGATATTTGTAATAGCCCTAGAAGTACACACTGAAATTTTTCGAGCCATGTAAACCGCGAAGTGAAAAACTGTTCAATATTATATATTTCTCGCCGGTTTCTATAAAACCAATTTTGAATATGAGAACGTTCCACTTTTTGAGGTTTCTCTTAAAAGAAAAGGTGATTGTAAAAGACTCCAAGCAGCATTATTAATAAATCAAGTGGACGTCGAATATGGACTAATAATTGAATTAGCATGTAAAAATTACAGATTCAGACACAGATTAATTACTTTGAAGGTATTTGCCTTTAGTTCTTGATAAAAACCAAACGGTAATAAATAAATAGAAAGCGTTAGAATTTAATTATGCTACGCACAGACGACGATGACAGTTTTTTCTTAATTTCTCGGACATGTGTTGATTTGCTGGTTTATTATTCAAAGCACTAAAGAACACTAACAAGGCACTAACGATTGGCAACAATTTTTTCGTTAGTGCTTAATGTGTGCCTGCTGAGCGTGAAGTTGGCAGGCAACTAATTTTTTTTAATTACTCACGTATGTGTTTGTTTGCTGATATTTTAATTAAAGCACTAAAGAGTACTAACGAAGCACTAACGATTGGCAACAATTTTTCCGTTAGTGCCTAATGTGTGCCTGCTGAGCGTGAAGTTGGCAGGCAACTAATTTTTTTAAATTATTCACGTATGTGTTTGTTTGCTGATATTTTAATTAGAGCACTAAAGAGTACTAACGAAGCACTAACGATTGGCAACAATTTTTTCGTTACTGCCTAATGTGTGCCTGCTGAGCGTGAAGTTGGCAGGCAACTATTTTTTTTAAATTATTCACGTATGTGTTTGTTTGCTGATATTTTAATTAGAGCACTAAAGAGTACTAACGAAGCACTAACGATTGGCAACATTTTTTTTGTTAGTGCTCAAAGTGTGCCTGGTAAGCGTGAAGCTGGCAGGCGATTTTGTTTTTTTAATTACTCGAAAATGTGATGGTTTGCTGGTTTTCTTGGTAGGGCACTAAAGAGCACTAACGAAGCACTAACGATTGGCGTAAGTGCTGTCGTTAGTGCTTTCATTAACCTGCCAACTTCACGGACCCGCTTTTAACGTATTTTCAGACACTTGACATGAAAATCCTGTTTTAGGTACACACTTCGAAAAAAATATATTTATGTGTTGTAATCCGCATAAAGCCTTCAATAAACTAATGAGAACAATCTAACTGCTTGACAGTTACCAATAGAACTGAACGTAAAAAACGAGAGTTGTAACAAATTTTCAAAATTACCCCCCCCCCCCCCTCGTAAATACACGCTTCCATACATTGAGCAAGAGATCGTCGGATATCGCTGAAAATTGACTGGTGTTCTGTAAGCAGACACCCATTCTTACCTATAATCGTTTCGAGTATAAATTTCCGTGGTAGATGAAAGCTTTTTGCAAGTAAAATATAAATAGTGATCTGCTGGATTTAGTCTCGCGACCTATGTCGAAGAAGCCCGTCACTTACACATCTGGAAAATGTAACAATAAGAAATCTTTGTGCTAAAATGCTAAAACAAAAATGCTGGTAGTACACCTGCGTTTTGAAAGTAATTTAGAAAACATAAAACAACGTAAAATCACCACACTGATAATAGTTATATGCGCAACAAGTATGAAAAAGTGTCAATTTTCCGTTCAAGGCTCAACACGCGCCGAATACGGAAACATAAACTTTTCCTACGTGTTGCACGCAACATTTTCTCGCGTACTAGACGGAAATGAACAAAAAATTAAAAATTTCAACAGAAAAATATTATAAATCACCTGACAAATTGTGAATAAAATAAATAATAAAAGAATAGTAGGATGCTTAACATGGTAACGAAAAATATAGTGACGCTGTGTAAATAAACAACAGAAATTGTTTCGCAAAAATGGATGAATGAATGAAGAATTTTTAGATGTTTTAGCAGCAGCTTTGGAAGCTACCTCAAATTTGCTACCTGCAAAATCAAGGGAAAAGTACTAAAAGTCAAAAAGTGTTACACATTGTTTTCAATAAATAGATTGCTGTTCTATGTTGAAAAGTGTTTCTATTCCGAAAAGTCGTGTGGTAAAGTACCACTTTTCTAAATGAAAAACATGCAAAAATATAGTACAGTTCCGTATAGCATGCGAAAAAAACTTTCATGAGAAAACTACGTGCATGTTGATTACTTTCATTAGTTTATTGAAGACGGTCTGAAGATTGTAACACAGCATATCTTTTCTTGAACTGGCTGCAGAAATATATAATTTTTTTGTGCAATCTAGTGCGTAAGATTTTAAAGTCAAAGATAAAAAACCTTCCAAGTGTGTAAAAGGCGCGATGGTTGACGGTTTCGCACAAAAACATGTAAAAACGTAAATTAGTAATTCATACAAAATTTGAATGAATTATCTCAATTTGCAGCAGAGATACTATTTTTTATCAAGAAATAACGGGCATTTTAGAAACAACTTGTATGATTAAGTAAGTGTTCAAGATCTGTTGTTTATGTAATAAAAATATGTAGTTTTCTGATGTTATAGCTCGCTGAGGTCTGGGTGGCTCGTAGCTACGTTCAATTTTGCAATATTTTCGTAACAAAATGAGATGTGTGCAAGTATGCAACTTTTATTTATTCTGTTCTGTTTAATTTTTCTTTATCAGAAATTCTAATTTAAAAAACACTTTTCTACCCCACATTTTTTGTATTGCCAGTTTATGGTAAAATCATACAAAAAACTGATAACACGTCAAAAGCCATTATACATCAGTGAGTGGTACTGCATTTTTGTATTTACAATTTAACATTGTTATCAGACCGCGAAGAGAAAAAAAAGTAAGTAGAATAATATTGGTGATGGTACCTACCCTTTCTACAAACATTTCCAAAAAATGAGAGAAGCACTTCGGCTGGTCTTTCTTATATTTTATAAATATAAACGTTTTACATTTTCAAAAGCGTTTTGTATAAATTGCAGCTCTAACGTAAGATAAGATTTATACTACTAGCATGATCAGCAATAACTATTCACTCGTGAAATTTCGTTTAGAATTAAAGATAAAATGAGCGACTGTGAGAAAATAATACAATTATGATGAAAAACACTTTCCCTCATAATTCATTTAGAATATTCGACAAGATCACAAGAATAAAAGTTTCATTAGCATATCAAACTATTTTCGTCCTCTACGCAAAAATAAAGGCAAATAGGGGAGTTGTTTCTCCGGAAGTCGTTTTCTGGAAACTTTTCAGGGGATACTATATTGGCTTTTATCCATGTTTATTTATTGCAAGCGATTTACATGTTTTGTAAACATGTTTTCTGTGATGCGTTTTGAAACCTGTGTTTTCAATATTACCACATGATCGGTGCACAATTTTGGGACAAAATTTGATGGCGAAGTAACTTGAGGAACAAGTAGGTGCCAAATGCTACTCGTTTTTAGTACTTGTTTATTTAAATATTTGTAACATATTTTGTTATTTGTACTTTTTAATTCAATTCTAGTTTTACCTACAATTTTATGTAACTCGCAATTCAGTACATTTTCTACTTCAGTATAGTGGCAACATACTGTCCTACTTACGTCTTGCACATTGGTGCAGTTAAGAATAATATACTGTCTAGGTAAGTATTATATTGCAGTTAATGAAAACGGGGTGCCAATAATCGTAAGAATTGTATCAAGACACTTTTAAAAATTGAAATAGTATCGTAAACTTAATATTTTTAATGTATATTTATTTAGATTTGTAATAATATTAAATATAATTGTTTATGGTTTGTATTTCTTATTTATAACAATTTAATAATAAATAAAATTCTACAAATTTTTTAATATACGTATAATGTAAAGTACCTAAGCAAAATAAGATATTCATGTACAATACAGTGCAGCTCTAAACAGTCTAGCTGCATTAATACAGCGATAAGTAGAGACCCATTGAGAGTAATTCCAAAAATAGCTCAGAAAAATGTATTTTAGTTGCTGCTTTAGAACGATTTGAGATGAATTATTTAAATTTGACAACTCAATGCTTTGACAAAAATAACACTTATTATCCACGCCATGTACGTTTTAGTATAAGTATATAGTTATAAGTTGATAGCAATCCGTTCTACAGGCATTTCATCCGGCATTTTTATTGCACTATTTTAGAACTAAGTAGACTGACCTTAAATAATTCCTCCCAAACCCAATATACATCTTTGAGAAAAATGATATAACAAATAAAAATAAATCATCTAAATTAATAATAAATATAAGTTAATAATTAGTAACAGGAAAAAAATATAATAATACATTATCAAATATTTAACCACCTCTTACTACCGTCATCAGCCTCTTTTTAAATAAAATCACACTGCTGGCTTGTTTGACAACATCTGGCAAGTTATTGTACATATTAAAGCTCTTGAAAAACAACGAATTCATGGTGCTTTTCAATTTGGTTTTTAAAGGTGTAAGTCCTCTCTCTTCCGCGTATTGTATTTATGTATTTCCCTATTCCTGACCACAAACTCATCCAAATAAGTTGGCAGAACACCATTTGTTAATTTATAAACAAAAACCATACTACTAAAATAGAATCTTTTTGAAAGAGGGATCCAGTTTAACATATCTAGTATACTTCTTATAGGTGTATATCTATTACATTTAAGAATCACTCGCACGGCACGATTTTGAAGTTTTTGAAGTGAGTTTATACAATTCAAATCTAGTAAATACAAAATGCTACAACAATACTCAAAATGGGGTTGAACACCGACTTATAAATTAGCAGTCTAGAGTATAGCGAGAGATTTTTGGAAATTCTTGTAAAAAGGAATAATTTCATACTTATTTTATTATATATATATAAAGTTAAAGTATTTTTTAAAAGTAAGATTGTTATCTGTTATAAATCCCAAGTATCGCATCTTGTCAACTAATCTAATCTTTTCACCATCAATTTCAACATTAACTAAATCTAAATTAATACTGTTATACTTATATTTTGACGTTAAAATCATAGCTTTGGTTTTTTCTAAATTCAATTTTAATTTATTCATTCTTAAATACTCACTGACATTTTCTAAGATTAAATTCATTTCATGCACTGCATTTTCAAGGTTACCGTCGCTTACTGCAAGTAGCGCATCGTCCGCAAAGAAATTCATGAATTCACATTCAACGTTCATATAGAAATCATTAATATATATATATAAGAAACAATAGCGAGCCGATAACGCTACCTTGCGGAACTCCCAATGACACATTCTTCTCTGATGAAAAACACATACCATATTTAGATCTCTGTTTCCTATTACTTAAATAATCCTCAATCCATTTCATTACCACCCCTTTAACCTTATAATATTTTAGCTTCTTTAATAGTATTGATCTATCAATAGTTTCAAACGTCCTCTTCAGGTCTAGAAATATAGCAACCACAAACTTATCTTTATCTAGCAATATTTTCCATTTACACGTTGTCAGTTGTATTGCCGTCTCGCAAGAATATTTTGAACGAAATCCAGACTGGTTGACATATAATAAATTGTTAACTTGTAAGTAATCTTCTAGCTGCTTGTAAACTGCAAGTTTTAAAATTTTCTCTGCTACTGGTAATGTATTTATTGGTCGAAAATTTTCAACTGAATTCGTATTATTAATCTTTGGTATAGGAACAACCGTACTTATTTTTAATTTTTCCGAAAACTGTCCATTACTTAAGGAGCTATTAACAAAATGTAGTAACACATGACCTACTACTTCAAATATGTTTTTTATCACCCTTGCATTTAATACTTCATGTGAATTACACTTATTTCTAAGAAAGTTAATTATTTTTCCAAAGTGCGCCAAACTCAAAATACTGAAGCTATGCATTCCACACTCAACCACTCCATCGTCACTCCATTCTGGAGCTAAACCAGTCGTATCCATAATACATGTAATGCTACTTACAAAATACTCATTAAATCTCTCTGCAATATTACTACTAATTTCACATTCAACTCTACCTTCTTCAAATATAATGCTGTTTGATCCAATACCACTCGTAGTCTTAGTACAAATCAACGACTTAACTGTACTTCACATTTTCTTTGAATTATCTTTACATTTATTATTTATTGGGTGTAATAATGCTTTTTCTTAATTTTTAATACATTAACAACTTCATTTCGATAAGTTTTATGCATTTCCCATTTCAAACATCTTTCTTCACCAACACAACGCATAAAATCTTTATATTGTTTATCCCTTTTCCATGCTGCTTTTTTGACATCATTATCATACCAAGATAGATTGTCCGCTTCTTGAATGTTATTTTTTAAAGAACAAACGTCATTTATTATCTTTTCACATTCAGATAATAAACTTTGTAGTATCGAATTAACATTTACAACATCTAATTTATTCTTTGAGGCTTTCCCGGTTTCTCGAACTGTCAATATTACAATTTACTTTCGGCTTAGTCATTTGGGAACTACACACAGCACATTATGCTGGTAAGGACCGACCTGTAGCTTGTCTGCCTTTACAAGCATTTGCTCTAGAAGTCTGAGCAATATTTGTTCAGGGCGGTGTGCTTAGCTTACTTAAACCTTGGAGTGGACAAGGATTTGATCTTAATGTATTTTGTTTGCCAGGACAATAATACTTAATCGGCTTATGCCTGTTAGCTGTTTGTGAACCCATACAAACTGTTTGTTTGTGTATGTGTTGTCTGCCCCAAGGTTTAAATAAGCTAAGAACACGGTTCTGTTTAGGCAGGCAGGGCCTACGAACAAATATTGCTCAGACTTATAGAGCAAATGGTTGTAAAGGCAGACAAGCTACAGGTCGGTCCTTACCTGATTATGCTGGGTGTAGTTCCCAAATCACGACGCGGTCTAAGCCGAAAGTAAATTGTAATATTGACAACATCTAATTGCCTATTATTAATTTCGACCAATCTTTGTTCATTATAATTTCTCAGCGAATAAGAGTAACCATTGCTTACATTAACTCGTATTCCGATGAAATTTATCATTATAATTGAGTGATCTGTAATTTTAGGTGTATGGACTATACTGGCTCCAACACCCTCACTGTTAGATAAAACATAATCAATTATAACTACTGTCTTTCGTAATTCTAGTGTCTTGATCAACGATTTGATCTACTCCCAACCTACTAAAGCAATTTTTAATTCTATTAACACAACCATCATTGTTCTTCCTCAAGTCTAAATTAAAATCACCTGCTAATATACATTTATTACTCATGTCAAAAATATCTTCGGCCTCATTTTCAAATTCCTCTAGGAAATCACCAATAGGAACCAGATGTGAACGATATGAACATCCAATATTCACTCGACAGTTTTTGTTTAGATGCACTTCTACTATACAACAACAAAAACAATTGTCTATTATATACTCTTTCACATTTTTAAATTTCAAACTTTGATTCACAAATATTAGCACTCCACTTTTGTTGTACAAAATACTTTTTACCACAATTTATAATACTCCTTACACGCATACTGTATTGATTCACAAGATTTTTTATACCGCCATCGTAGAGTTGCATGTCACTGGTAAGCCCAGTTTCGTTTTTAAATTTTGTATAACAAACTTTTCAACGTGTATTTTATTGGAACAAAATGATCCCATTTCTAGATAAACAGTAAATAAGTTAGTCAAAAACCGGTTGTAAAAGAATCGTTCTAAATGATCTGAATGACGATAAAAATCTTGACATTTTATTAGTTGCTGATAATGCACATATTTATATCCGACAACCACCAGACAACAATGTTAGCCATGTTGTTGTAATTATATCTGAATAATTTTACACTTATAAAGTAACAAGAACTTTTAGATGACGATTCTGAGACAATAACAGAATTTTGCAACCGAATAATAGGAATGATAAATTTTTGTTACTGGGAAAATCCACATGAGCTGCAAGAAACGTATAATCAGTGGCCTTAAAGCTCAATAAATGTTTGAACAAAATCATAGATAACCGTGACCGTTTTTCCTAGATTTTATGTTATTATTTCCTTGTCCATCCTATTGCCTAATAAAAATGATCTCGACGTTCGTAGTAGCACTATCTGGTTCCAGCAAGATAGCACAGCACCCCATTATGGTAATGATAATCGTCGCTATGTAAATCTAACATACTCTGAAGGTGGATAGAAAGAAAAGATTTTATTGGATGTCCAAATCGATCTGTCAGCCCAACATATATGGATTTGTTTGTGTGGGGATATTTGTAAGGCAAGGTGCATGAGAACAGACCAGACAGTTGAACACATCGGATGACTCAAATAACATGTGAGGCAAGAATTAACAGCTATAACACCTGAAATAATTCAGTATGCCGTGTCAAACTTTTACCGGAGGATTGTTCACTGTCAGTCTGCTAAAAGCAATGTAAAAATTCAATTCTGCTTTATGGCTTTCTTTGTTTTGGTAAAAATAGTGAAGGACGACGTTTCTAATTAGTTAAAAGGCAGATCGTTTTACACGGTGTTAGTGTTTACGTAGTTATGGTGTGTTTTTGTTAATAGTTAGTAAGCATCGGTTTTAATAAATAAGTGTAATATTTCATTTATTTTTGTGTTTCAGATGTGAAATTATTGCGTGTTAAATTACTTAAATATCCCTTGCCTACGAAGACATTCGCAACCTTAACATTTCAAAACAAAGCACCGTCTACGTAATCGAAAACGTGGCGTAGCGTGGCATCTGTTTGGTACACCATAATCAGGTTAGCGGTGGATGAGCCTGTAACGACGCCCAGTGTCAAAGTGGTCGTATGTAGTAAAATGGCGAACTAACCAGGGTCGATGTTGCGCAGTTTTGAACTGAACGGAAGTGAAAATTTATACGGAAACGAACTTACAAGCTTGAGTGCTAGAATTTAAACAATTACCTTGTGCTTCTATTTCGGTAGTGAAAATGGGCGATTCAGACAGTGAACAAGGAGACAGGAAAAACCCGAACATCGACAAATTAGAGCTCAGAGAATTATTCAGGAACCGCGAGCAGCAAGATTAACCACAACGGAAAAGTCAGAACGAGTGCTGCGGAATGCAAAAACTGTTGGACGCTATAATAGCGGAAAACCGTCAGAGGAAAGAAATGATAAAGCAGCTTTTACCAGCAAGCGTTAGTCCTCAACCTGTAAATCTAAGTCACAGTACGTTACATGTCATGCCTGATCTCTTTAAGGGAGTTTTATTGGCGGGAATTAGGATGTGAGTTCCGCCAAAGATTGGGTAACCATCGTGAAAACTCATTTAACCGGCATGGCCAAGTTTTGGTATGCCTCAAAGCAAGACGTAATGACCAACTGGAGCACCTTTACCGTAGTATTTTAGAAAATATTTAGGAAAACAGAAAAATAGCAGATTCGATGGAACCGCCAGGGACGAGCTGAAACGGTACTTCCTACTGTTTCCACGAAAATGTTGCTTTCTGCAATTTGTTAAAACTGTCTTTTGAGGAGCGAAAGAAGAAATTCTGGCGGAACTAAACTCTCGAGAAAAGGCGATGAGTTAAGTGATGAAGGATCACCACGATAATGATACTTTGCTCATTGCCATCTTGACGGTGAAGCGCATCAAGCTGGGTTCAACTCTTCTTAGAGGAGATATTTGGCAAGAAAATTCCCAAAATTGTAGGCACCTATGAAGTGCTACGATTGTAAGAAGGAACGGCATCTGCGAAACCAGTATCCTGCAATGGGAGCAAAGCAAAAGGTTCTCTAGGCTACATCACCTATTCTGGGAATAAGTTTGAAAGCAATGTGCTGGTTAATGATTTCATAGTTGTTAAAGAACTTATCGATACTGGGAGTTTCATCTGTACAAATTGATAGACGGGACAACCAAGAACCTTCACCTCGGTGAGAAGCGTAAACAAAGACAAGGTGCCGGCGCGGCGTTGTAACGGCCCCAAAGAGGAGTCTTTATTAGCTCTCAAAATGGATGCTAGACATCTGAGCGGTATTGCATTGCTCTGGAATGGTATCCTCGCTCCTAGCCGAGGCTGTAAATTTTTTGCATTTTAGTCACTACTACAGTGGGTTTGAGACTACCAATAAGATTCTAGGAAGGAGTGGCGTGGCTGCTGGCACCAGGGACTTGGGCACTAGCTATGTGGTGGCGCTTCGGTTGCACACAGTTATAATCAAAGTACTCCGGGGGTTCATATTGTCGACGTCGGCGTCGTTAAGGTATGATCATTTCGGCTAACAATTTACCTGGGCGGTGCGTTTCTGTTTCACTTATTTCGTACCCCAAGAAGAGAAGTTTGTGAGGTCAAACGGTACTCTCTCAAATAGCTGGAAAGAATGTTTAGGTCTGTAATATTCGCAGCCCATACTGCTGATGTTATGCAAACATTATTCAGCGCTCCCAATACTAGGAAAGTTTTACCTGCGTCGCTCCATTTGGTTTTTAATTTGTCTATTTTGGAAACGTAATTCAACAAAAATCTATACAATGACTCACCCTGCTGTGTTTTATGATTAGCGACATCTATAAATGAGGCTTATAAACTTTGGTTAAATTGTAATGTTGTACGTAAGTATTATTTCCACTATTCCAACTGTAATTGACCCACTCGATTTGAGTGCGGATATAGTCTTTGTGCCACTGTTTGCGATTCCGGCTAATTTATTTATAGCCTGATACTTCGCTGTATTATCGTCCCAATTATAACTACGTGCATGCTCATGGATTAACATAATCCACTCATTTATATCGTCCGTCTTTGGTTTGAATTCGAGAATTACTCTCGTAATAGTGCTGAAGTCCGTGCGTTTAATAACTCTTCTCCTCTGAGGTTTTTTGTCTCGTAGGGGTGTGTCTTTTCTTAGGGGTTTTTGTCGCAGGAGTTCGTCCTCTCTTAGGGGTTCTTCCTCTCTTAGACGTCGTTTCCTTCTTCGGCGTTGCTCCCTTAGAGGTGTTGTTTTTTTCAATTGTTTCTTGATAGACTTCTTAGTTTTCCCCTGCAAAGTAAACAAGCTCCAACTGCTACTTGAAGAACTCGAAGACGAACGCTGTTTTTGTTTGGAAGAATATTTTTTTTTGGTTTTTCCATTTGTTTGTGTGTGTTTTTTATCCCCTTTTGAGATAGCGATTAGCGGTTTATTTACAAACATAAACGTAAATAACACCATCACTAACTACTAGTAACTCAATAACAAACAAAGTGAGGTATCTGACAAAAGTCACGCCACAATCCCATTCACTTTAAGAGCACAAACAAACTTAACTGATTCTTGCCTTCCTTCGCCTTCGTTCCCGTCTCCGTTCCGCCGGTTAATCCCCCGGATGCCTAAATGTAAGATCATTAAAAGAACACGAATATTCTGAGTAACGAATGACCTTTCATTTTTAAATGTCCCGCTAGCATCCGGTCGCGTACGCTAAGGTAAACGCGTGACGACTTGCTACCACTAACATCAAAGGAGCCGACGAGAAGTAAAACTACTGTTTTTTTAAGCTAGCTATACTGTAGCGCTATCAACATGTTTTAGTTTTACATCAATTTTGCACTATAATAATAAATTTTAAGTTTTTGGATACATAATACTTATAGAAAAATGTTTGTTAGAAGTAATTGATCAGTTACATAGTATTTGGTGATTCATTAACGCAATTATTTGCAGATATGCTACAGATGTTATTAAAATCAATAAATAAGAGGCTTTATTTTATAATATTACACCTACTTTATTCACAATATACGTATTTTAATAGTAAAATAATTTATATATCTCAATATTTACTATTTGTAGTACCAAAAATTTAAAAAAGTTGCATTAGGTATAAGTTTAATTTTAATGTTAAGATATTTACCAATATTTATTAAGATTACACATTAACACTTAAGAGATAAGGACAATAATCCAAATGTATTAGAATATAAAGCAAATTACGTATTATAATTTTTCTTATACGCAACATCTCTTGTCTCCTGGAGCACCGACATGCAGAGGACAAAATGGAGGTCGATCGTCATTAACACAAAAAGATCCCGTCGAACTGAAATAAAAATTACTAATGCAATATTTAGAACAGTATTGCATTTATTTTAAAATACATAAACACGTAGGTTTTAAAATTCTGATAGCTTTTATCTATTGTGTCAGTCACAGAAAATTATGTTATGATTCAATATTCCTTCGATAGTTAAAAGCTTTTGTTTTGATTGTTGAAGGTGTTTTCTTGTAATATATAATATGTAACTAGTTCCGTTATTTGTTGTAAGTGGCCAATGGCAACCGATGGTTGTTAGCAGGTGGCATGAGAAAATGAGGTAGGATGAGGATAAAAAGTTAAACGTATGTTAATAAAGCAATGGAAAAGGATTAGAGGCCGGTGGTTAGGAAAACTGGGCGTTATAGAAATAGGATAGACATAACTCCTAATAGGAAAAAAAAACAAAAAAAAATTTACAGATGTATAAACTATGTACTACACTACTTACGTTAATGGAGTAAACTGTCCCATAAGTACAGGTATCCCTAAACGGTGACCTGGGCGAGGTGCAGTGGGACATCGTCTTGTGCAGGGTTCAGCTTTTTTTGCTAATGCTGTATTTATGCTCTCTGCCATGTAGCAGATAACCCATACATGGCTGCATAACGCTTCATCTAAAATTAAAATAATACCATTGTATTAGTATAAGCAACATGTTATGCATTAAACAAAAATCAATAAAAACGTCGATGCCAAATAAGCTGTGCATCTATAAGCGGTAAAACTAAGTTTTTTACTTCTTTACATACACTAAATGTTGTACCTACCTAAAACTAATTTGAAAATGTTTCTTACTTTTAGATTTGTAGGAATGCTTTCCAATAATATTTTTGGAAACAAGGATTTTACGTTTTTTTGTTCATGCCTTTAGAGGTAAATAGTAATGCATTCATGTAGGAAGTCATTTCTTTGCTCATAAAAACTGAAACTGAAAGTAAAATGTAGTGCTTATTTTTGTTTTACGCTAACCGTCACGATCACTAACTTAACCTCAAATATAACAACTTTATGCCCGCCTGCCCGCTTGCCCGTCTGCCCGCTTGCCTGTTCGCCTGCAGATAAACAATCTTGCGATTAGAAATTATCAAATATCATAAAAACAGTCGATTCCCTTAAAAAATAAGCGGGTTGGGGTGCTCTACTTCAGTATAGGTACACTAGAAGAAGTGTTTTTAGATTTTAGATACTACAGGCTTATTGAAAACATAGAAAAATGCAATACTCTACGTAAAGCTACATGAAAACAACGATAGAGTAAAAGCAAGGAGGGAGTAAAACAAGGTAATGTAAATGTAACATCCCCCAAGTTATTTACGCTGGCCCTGGAAAATGTTTTTCAAGAGCTACAATTAGAAAAAAAAGTATCCATGACGACGTGGCGAAATCATCTACGGTTTCCTGAAATCGTTCTAATTTTAACTAAAGTAGAAGAAATAGTTTCCATGATCAAAGAACTGAAAGAGAAATTAGCGGAGGTGCAATTTAAACTAAGCGAATCAAAGACCAAAGTTATGACTAACATCAAGACTTATAAAATTATTATTTTATATATTCTGATCACAAAAAAAATTGGAATTCCGCCTGCAATATATCCTAGGTGGATTGAGTAGCTCAGTGCTGTTGTTGCCGGTTCCAAGCCCGGATGAAGGAGGAGGGTTAAAACGATGGGCTAGAAACTCATATTTCATTAAAAAAACTTAAAATGGTAAAGGTTTTAATCGCTCGCCTCGGAATTACGAGAGAATACGTATCACATAGTTAAAAACTGCGTACATCAAGCAGCCAAAGAAGCGCTAGGATATTAAGAAATGTATTAAAACCAAAACCCTAAGTGGTGGTCAAAAGAAATAAAAAATTTAGTGAAAATTAAAAAAAAGCTTACCAAGTGTGGTTGCTCACCAAGGACTCTGAAAGTAGGAAAATATATGGGCAACAAAATAGAGAAGTAAATAAAATGGTATCAAAAAGAAAAAATGACATGTGGGACACGAAATGTGAAGAGTTCAAGAGGTGCTTAAGAGGAACAAGAGTGTCACATGTGAAGAAAGTCATAAACATTCTTAGGGAGGACAGGAAAGAAACAGGAAACATAAACTAAATAAAAGATGAAGAATGGGAAGTGCATTGCAGCAATTTACTAAATAAAAATAGAGAACAGTTTAAAGGACAAATGGACGAAATCGAAATTGATAGAAACATGGAAACAAAAGAAAAAGTATAAAAGAAACTAAAAAACCACTAAAAGATATGAAAAATGACAACGCTCCGGAGCCAAGAAATATTCCCATTAAACCTAGATAATAAGGACCAGTCATTTTGTTGGAACTTTTAGCGGAAATTTTTAATGAATGTAGGATTAGAGAAAAAACTAGTCCATAGGACTAGAAATTATTATATATTAGTTCAATCTATAAGAAAGGAAATTACAGAGGAATAAGTATAACTAGCGCAATGGGGAGGTTGTTTGGCAGAATATTAAAGAAAAATTAAATCGGTGTGTGAGGAAATAGAAGAGTAAAGTGGGTTTTGGGCAGAAAGATCTCGCTTGGACAGTATATTAACTATACAAATGTTAATAGAAAAAAGAAAAGACCGAAACCTACCAAAACACTTAGTATTTATACATCTTGAGAAAGTCTACGTCATGGTGCCTTTGATAAAGCTGTTTAATATCTTGACGAAGATCGGCCCAACAAAAAGTATACCTGTGCAATTTTTAATATACATAAAAACCCACAAAGTGTAGTGAAAGTTTGAAATAACATCTCGGAAGCATTCAAGGTTACAAAGGGTCTTACGCAGGGATGTTGTTTATCACCTACCCTGTTTAAAATATTAAAATATGCATAAAAAATGTTTTAGAAAATTAGAGACGAAAATGTGCGAAAATGGAGATAAGAAAATGCGAAGAATACAAATACATGGAGAGCATAATATCAAGCGAAAGAACACCGAATAGAGATATAGAACATAGAATGCAACAAGATCGGAAATGTGTACGGATCTTCAATTCGCTGCTTTGGTCAAACAAGATAAAAATAAACACAAAAATGACGACCTACAGAGTAATTGTTAAACCAATATTGACATACGGATCAAAATGTTGGCAACTATAGAGATATAAAAATAATAAAAACTGTTAAAATGGGGTTTTTAAGAAAACCACGTAGAATATCTAAATTAGAACATATACCAAATGAAGAAATAGAAGACGAACAAAAAAAAATATACACGACTACAGAGAGGATAGAAACAAGACAACTTTTGTAGTACGGGCACGTAATGAGGATGGGAAAGGAGAGATGACCAAAACAAACTTTTAATTACATCCTAACAAACAAAAGAAAAAAAAGGAAAACCCACCTTGACATGGGTGAATGGAGCGGAGGCAACAATGAGGAACAGAGCTATTGAGAAGGAGGAATGGAGAGACAGGAGAAGATGGCGATCGAAATGCGGAATGCGACAGAGGTCGTAGGACCCCCGCTTAGACAAATGAAAATAAATTGGGCAGACACAACCAAACCACCGAAATAGAAAAAAAGAATTGGGATCTAAAGTGTTTAACCAATGTACCCCAGCAAACATAACGTACGGAGCAGAAACTATCACCCTAACTAAAGCATCTGCAAAAAATTAAGCTTAACAGAAAAATCTGTGGAAAGAGCTATGTTAAATATCAGATTACGTGGCACAAAATAAAACTATAAAAAATCGTACCGGGGTGCACGACGTAATAGAGAAAATAGCGTCACTTAAGTGGAATTGGACGGGGCATATCGCAACCGCGTGGAATGATAGGTGGACCCAAAAATTTTTGGAATCGAGACCAAGGACAAAAAGACACTCGGACGTCCACCCACTTGCTGGAAAGATAACATACAAAGGAGTGCGGGACATGATTGAACGAATGGGCAAAGAGTAGAGATGAGTGGAGAATACTAGGAGATTCCTATAACTTGCAGTAGATAATGATGAGCTAAAATGATGAAAGCTAAAACGTTCTATTAAAAGAAATTCGAGGAGACTTCCTTTTGATAGTTTATCCGAACAGTTTAATTTAATAATCGCCAAGAAAAGGACTAAGCCCGGAAAAGCATTAACTTTGAGATTTTAGGGATAAACACTGTTTGCGATTAGAAAATACCAGATATCATAAAACGAAATCATTCTTGAATAGTGTGTCAACTTAATTAAACACGAACATGTAGTGTTTTATTTTTAAAATTCTTCAAATGGGCTACCTTATGGCAGTTATATTTGTATTAAACATTTAAATAGTTAGAACGGCATAACGCTAATATTGGTTTGATAAAACTTACTTTCCGTATTCTGGCAAAATGGTTGCACTCTTCCACCATTAATGCAAAAATCTACATGTCCCGATCGTCCCATTTCACCATAATTTCCTGCATTTGTATGAAGAGCATGGACGGCTGCTGCGCTGCCACTGTTCAATCTTACTCCTGTCGGTACCAAAGGTCTTGCTGGATCCAAAGCAATAATTCTATGAAGTCGAAACAGGACGTAACGGGATATTAGTCCGCATATATGTGCACCTAAAGCATAGCAATGTACCTCTTAAAAATGATTTATTGTCATAGTGGCAAACTGTGGAAAATGAATTTGTTACAATATAGTTGGAGTTATGCAATGTTTCCACTGTAATTTACATTTTAAAAGTTTTGTAAGATTTTAATATATCAAAAGTATATTTTTTTAAATCACTTCAATTTAAATAATAAATTAGCTAACATATGATTAAGCTCAAAAGCTACATCGTAATTTTAACTTCTCCGTGGACTTCGATGGATGAATAAATATTGGACTTTGTCTTCAATCTGTAGCCCGTTGCTTCACGTGTGACGATCACTCTCCTATTTTTCTACGTAACCTTTAAAAGGAGTTGCCAGACAATGAAACATACATTGAAGGGAGAACCATTGGACCGAATTTAATAAGATTTGGAATACCCAGGCACAACGACATTTCATCAATAAAACAATATTTTTAGAACTGTCCAGAATTGAACTTATTTCTCTAGCTTACAAATAATAATAGATATGAGTTTTTTACAATATGTATGTTAATAATTAACTTTTAAAAAATAATTAACTTTAAAAAAAAAGAAAACCGACTTCAAATAAAACACAAAAGTAATATAAGTTAACTAAAAAGTAAAAAATAAATGTTTTTTATACAACAGTTTAATACTTATATGTTGTTCCGTTTAATGTAATTAAGAAATTGTTGTTTATTATATAATCATTAATTGTTTTATAATTTTTAAGTCGGTGCCAAGTAAAACATAAAAATTCGAATCTAATTTGTTATTATAGCAAGGTATATAATTTTTATGATTTACTTGTCACCGACTTCAAAATTATAAAACAATTAATAATTATATAATAAACAATAGTTTCTTAATTACATTAAACGGAACAGCAAATAAGTATTAAATTGTTGTATAAAAAACATTTATTTTTTGCTTTTTAGTTAACTTATGTCACTTTTGTGTTTTTATTTGAAGTCGGTTTTCTTTCCTTTTTTACTTTCCCATACTTTCAGTATAGGGAAGTATTGATTTCATGCAAATTTTCAAAATCGAGATTTTGACGGAAATGCATGTTTTGGGCTTCCAGGATCCTAAAAAAGTGGTTTTAAAAAAATGTCTGTGGGTGTGTGGGTGGGTAACGCTCATATCTCCAGAACGGCTGGACCGATTTTGATGTGCTTTGGAATGAGGAGGTATATCAAAAATTCATCGACAAAATAAGCTTTTAAAAAGAATCCGAAACCGGAAGCGGAAGTTAGACATGTTTTTTTGGTAGCATTTTTTTCAGAAACTGAATTTTGGAAATTGGAATAGTGGAAATCATAGAAGGCCTTAGAACAAATCAAACGTTTTTTTACCGAACTCTCTAGCTTTAACACGGCGGCCGCTACGAATTTTTGAAAATTTCGACTTTAACGCCCATTTACTCAAAAACCAGTTGTTTGATTGGGATCAACTACATCTTGTTTGGTAGTCCCGTAGGGTTCTATACCATGAAATATCATTAATTTTGAAAATCGAAAAACGATCTCAATGGCACCACTCCAAAATTTTTGAAAATTTCAAAAAAAAAATCTCAAAAACTGCCCACACGTTTCTGTTTAAACTTTTTAAGCTGATAGAGATAGGCATCTGCTACAATTTTGTTTTTTGCTCATTGTTATAATTTCACTGTGACGCCCTCTATGAATTTTTTAAATTGAAAATTGGTACCCTTTTATTTATTTAACGGGGGCAATAAAATATTTCTGTTAATGTGAAATAACTCACCATTGATAGCAAAATCCGAATATAATAATATTTTTTCGATAATTTTATATTTAGGGGGGCTACTGTTTCCCCTCCCCCCAAATTTTTTCGATAAAAAATTAAAAATCTGTTTTTTTGTTTTGTTTGCTCTAGGAGAATCTTTTACAAAAAATCAAAAAATCGAATTTTTTGCCCCTTAATAATCTTTTTGTCCTTAGAAGAATTTCACATACTTTCTACAGCAGTTGTATTCTTGTACTAGTCGTTTAATGTTCAGTGTAGCTAACTTTTTTATTTTAATAGATAGACTCGCAAACCCAAGAGCAAAGTTGTAGGACAAATTCTTCTCGATTGTTTTTAAGAAAAAAACTTGAGTTTCCAATTTTAATATGGCGGCCACGGTAAAAAATAGCTTTTTTTTAAATGGAAACGTGACATTTTGGCTTTAAAATCAGAACGGTTTCTAAATTCTAAACACAAATTAATAAGGGTAATTTCTTGCAAAAAATAATACTTCTCGAGTTATTAATACATTTTCAAACATCAACACGCTTCCTTACTCGTGCCTCCAATTCATTTCAGTTCGGTTGTTTTACATGTACTCAGTTGCAGGCGGAGCCAGCGTGGTAATGGTAGGTTTAAGTTACGCTCTTCACGCTTGAAGTTTTTATAAACGCTGTTTACTTTTACTAGCGGGGTCTAGACAGGTGTACATGAAAAGTGTTGGAAAATATAAAACAATGTTAATTTATAAGTATAGGAAAGTCCAGGCGAAGTGTTTCGCTCATTTTTAAAGTTAATTATTTTACAATTTTAAGTGATGGGTAGACCTAGTAAGGATGCTTCTCGAATGAGGAAACGACGGCTAGTTGAAACGGAAGATGAAAGACGGAAACACTAAAAAGTCGGTTAAAAAATATATTTTGAGGAGTTCCCTGGTATATCTTCGAAGTTCAAGGTCCAATACCAATGAAACTATACTGAACCCAACGGAAAAAGAATCATTAAAATCGGTTCATAAACAAAAAAGTTATGCCCGAACATACATAAAAAAAAAATATATATATATACAGACGAATTGAAAACCTCCTCCTTTTTTTGAAGTCGGTTAAAAAATGAGTTAGTAAATTGATATAAAATTTGGTATCATACTAGATCTAGAAAGGTGAACTGTCTATATGTAAAGTATTTTCGAAAACTGAAAAAGTATCGAAACTGAAGCTGTCTGTTTCTGTTTTTCTTGTCTATTTTTTCTTTCTTCTCACTATTCCATTTACGGATATTATGTTTTGGTTTCTATCTTTGATTAGTCCCAAACTATCATTTTCCGCAAAATATAAAAGTAATCAAAATCTTTCTTCATTTAGTGTGCGAGAAAAATTTTCGTTTACCAACTGCACTTGCATTCCTATGGGTGTTCAAAGTGTGAGCAGAAACAGTTAGTCACAACCTGTTCCTGTTTGACTGAATACGTCAATGAATTTTTGATTCTGTAGTTACTATTGGAATTATTAATGTTGGGATACAAAATATTTTAAATAATATAAAGTAAAACATTTAGCAAAAATTTTCTGCACCTCGACGGATTCCTAAGAGTTGTAGTCTAAGCGTTTTGTTTACCTGTGTATCATTTTATGTATTTGATTGTAATAAACATAGTACCTTAAAGTGGGTAGCAACTTAAACAATTGCAGGATATTTTACACCTGTCTGACTTAAGAACTGTTCTACAAAGAAATTCACAATAATCCACTACAAAATTTGAACTTTTCTGAAAACTTTTAATTATTTCTAATTCACATAAAAACGAGAAACAGTAAAAAACCTACTGCTTGTTAAAAACACTTTAAATTATAATGTTTGCATAAAGTATAAAGTGTGTAAAATTAATATGAAAAATACCTAAAGAATGTCCAACACACGTTGTTCGATCTGGCTGCAGACCACCAGCTCTCATAGAAGTTAAAAAATCTGCCGCACATTTAGCAACTGGTTTCATGTTGTGAACTGCTGCGGAATAGCATGGAGGTTGACTAAGAGGGCCCCAGTCTAACATCCATACGTTGTAACTACCATTAGCTATATAAGCTACAACAGAAACAATATCACTGGTTCAACAACTACAAAATTAAAAAATAATTTCAATCTAACACGACGTTCTAGAAAGCCAGTATTAGACAGAAATGATTTATTCATTGAATTAAATATTCTCAAATTTTTTTAAAACTCAGTGTTCAAAAATATAGTATTTTCAAGTTTTCACATTTACTGGTGGTTCATTTTTCTTTCAAGATATTAAATCATCTACCATGTGTGGTATGCTGAGGTTTTAACAGCCACTTGTTTAAAAATGCCGTACCTAATAATTAATAAACTAGGTACGATGACCGTTCGAAATGTACGTGGCCTAACACAGAGATGGCGCTAATTCGGCGGAATTTGCATTACCATTTTTCAGAACCATCCTTTCTTAGGTTGAAGATGGCAGTATAGAGCGATCTGTCAATTAGTTTGTGTTTGGCAGTGCGCCAAAATGGCCGTCTCGAGTGATTTTGTAAATATGGGAAAAAACTGAGTTGCGAGCAGTGATAAAGTACTTTCGTTTGAAAGCCTTAACACCAACCAAAATCAAAGCAGAGTTGGACTCGACATTTTTGAAGTCCGCTCCTTTGTTTGAAATGGTTAAAAACTGGGTTGCCGAGTTTAAGCGTGGTCGTGCGAGCACAAAGGACGAACCTTGCAGTGGACGCCCAAAAACGTTTACTACCCCGGATATGATTGAAAAATTTCTCCATATCGTATTGGATGACCGTCGAGTAAAAGTGCCCAAGATAGTAGACATAGTGGCCATCTCAAATGACAGTGTTCAGGGAATTTTAACTGAAGAATTGGAAATGAAAAGCTAGACCGTGCGTTGGGTGCCGCGTTTGCTCAAACTGGAGCAAAAACTGAATCGTTTGATTGTTTCTCGCAACCATTTGGCACGTTTTCGCCGCAATCCGAAGGACTTTTTAAGCCGTTTCATAACCGTCGATAAAACCTGGGTCCACCATTGCACTCCAGAAACCCAGGAACAGTCCAAACAATGGACACACAGAGGTTCTCCGCCACCGAAGAAGGCAAAAACGGTTTTGTGATGAAAGGTTATGGCAACTGTATTTAGGATTCTCATGGAATTATCTTGGTCGACTACTTGGAAAAGGGAAACCCAATAAATGGCGAGTATTATGCCAATTTGTTGCAGCAATTGAGTGACAAAATGAAAGCGAAACGGCCTCATTTTTCAAAAAAGAAAGTGCTTTTCCATCAAGATAACGCACCTGTACACACGTCTGCAATCGCCATGGCCAAAATTTATGAATTGGGATTCGAATTAGTTCCTCATTCGCCCTATTCGCCAGATTTGGCTCTCAGCAATTTTTATCTATTTCCATACCTGAAGAAATGGCTCGGCGGTAAAAGATTTTCACCTAATTCCGAGGTAATCGCTGCTGTAAATAGCTATTTTGAGGACCTGGGTTCATCGACCTACAAAGACGGCATTGCTGCTTTGGAGCATGGTTGGAATAAGTGCGTTGAGCGAGCAGGAGACTATATTGAAAAATAATATGATTTTTTGCCCAAAAAACTTGCGTTTTCTTTGTTAGGCCACGTACATTTTGAACGATCCCCGTATTTTTATTGCTCTTACCTAAAATTTTTACAAGTGTGATTAAAACTTACTAATCGTATGCAAACTAAAACAGTTCTTACCGTCTCTCAATACCGTAATAGGTAGAGTATCATCTCCACCGGCATATCCATGTACAATTAATACATTTTCCTTTGTATCGTCCCAAGAGCTTTGCCTCAACCAGTCAGTTTTATAAGATTCGACAAGCTCTTTATTGGAGTCAGCGTACAAAATGAATGTTATGTCCGGATCCGGACACACAGCCTTTTGATTTGCAGGCCTCCATGAACAGTCGTTGAGGGTGTTATTTGAAATACTCTGATTATGCAGAAACAAAGCGTCTTTAATGGGATTCGTACTCGAGAAGTTTAGTATTTGTCCATAAGATTTATCTGTGAATTATAAATATCTAAGTATGCAATATACAGGGTCCACCAAAAGTATGGAAATACGCTATTTACGGACAAATCACTGCTTGCGTTAAAAAACTTTTCCACCCAATGTATTTAAGAAGTTATAGGGCATATCGTCGGTTTTTGAAAAAAATTTATTTCTTTGTTTTTGCGAGTTTACCACACGCCAATGACAACTAAATCCAATTTAAATGCAGTTTAATAACAGCAAAAAATCTTCTCTTTTGTTTTGCTAAAGTGAGTTGCAATTGTCAATAAAACCAGAAAACAACACTCTGGCTTTAAATTTATTTTTTAAATTTTCTCACAAATCTCTTATGCAATCATATGAAAGAAATACACCATAAAAAAGAGAATGTGACATTACTCGCAAAAAAAATGAATAGTTTTTTTCAAAAACCGAAAAATATGCCCTATGACCTCATGAATACAATTAGTAAAGCAGTTTTTAAACGGAAACAGGGATTTAGCCGTAAATAGCGTGTTTCTATATTTTTTAGCGGACTCTGTATTTTATTAAACATAAATACTGACTAAAATGTAATGATTCCATATTTAACAAAACAATTGTAATCGAATGTTTTTAAACGATCTAAGTAGACTTAAAAGCAATCAAATAACAGAAATCAAAATTTAATAAGGAAACACTGTTATGAAAATAACAACGGTGTTCAAAATTAATGTTAATTAATTTTATCTTTTTGGACTTCCAGGAGCTCTAAATATTAATTTTTTTAAACTGTTTTTTTAAGGAAAGTTGAACTATAGGCAAAATGCATAGATAATTATAATTATTCAGATTGTATGCCCCGAGTATTATTGTTATTAGCTGTTATTAGTGCCGTTTAGTCAAAAAAAAATAATTTTTATATATAACATTAAGCATAAATCTAAATAAATAATAATAAATTCAAGCCGTCTGTTTTCAATCCAAGAGCAACAACAATGCTTTTTAATATCTCAGTAGCGACGCGGCTAAGGCTGCTGGCTCCCGGGTTCTAATCCTGGGTAAGGTAAAACGTTTTTTAATATTTTTTTTATTGTTTATTTAATTTTTGAACGGTTTTCTTCTTCTTATAACTAAAATTTTAATTTTTATTTATGTTATATTAATGAAATAGACATCAATTTAAATATTTCATTACATGAGGTATTAAAATTACAGTTTACTGGAGAAATCGTGTTTTTTACTATTTGATTGTAGAACTGATGCGAAAATTAAATAAATGACAATACAAATTTAAAAGAAAATGTACTCTACCCAGAATTAGAACTCGGAACTTCTACTTGAAACCAGCAGATTTAGCCGCGTCGCGTCGCTACGTCTTGAATTTATTATGATTTATTTAGACTGTTGCTTAATTTTTAATGTAATAATTATTAGTTTTTGACTAAACGGCACTAATAACAATAAAATAGTTTAAATTTTTATAGACAAAGTAACCTGGGGACATAAAATCTGAAAAATATAATGTCCCATGCATTTTGCATATAGTTCGTCTTGCCTGAAAAATCCTTTACAGGAGTTTAGGTATATGAGCGTGTAAAGTGTGTTTGTTTGTTTCCTCATATCTTCCGAATGCATGATTGGATTTGAATAAACTTTTGAATAGAAAATATATCAAAAATTCATTAGTACAATAAGCTTTAAAAACATTTAAAATTAAAAGCGAAAGTTTAGTCATATTGCCGAGTTTTCTAACATCAGAATGGCGGTCGGCACGATTTGAAAATATGATTGAAGAAAGCTTAGAAAATTTTCAAAAAAATATTGCTCAAAAACTGCCACAGATAAGAGTTCTTGATCCAATTACATATCAAACACTAAATTCCAAAATTTGTACAAATTAATGTACTAACTATCAGCTCAGTCAAGTAGTAACACAGCAGATAAGTAAAAAGTAAATAATCTTGTCAATGGAGTTGCTAAAAGTACCGCAATCAAATCTATTTTTTCATTTTATTTTATATATTATATTTTCATAAAATTTTTAGTGTACTTTTATTATTTTCCTATATTACAATACTGCTTCTCATAGAATAAATAGTAGTTATAAAGGGGTATAATATCTTAAAGACAAATTAAAGCATGACCTCAAATTGACTGTTATAATATTGGTCGTAACATAGACAATGTTTCTATAATTCGCAATTTTAGGTGGGTCATTTTAGTAAAACAGCGATTAATCTGAATAAAATTTTTTAACCTACAGAAAGCATATTATTAAAAAAAATCTTATTTGATATACCTACTTATTTATAACCATTTTATTGAATTAAATAAACTGCGTTTTTAAACAAATAAAATTGCAATTAATATATTGCTTCTGTTTATTTTAGCGTCAATTACTCACCAACATTTATAGCAAAAATTACACCAAACAAACCAAGAGCGTACGCATAGAGAAACGCCATTTCACTTATGATGTTGGAAACGAACATGCAGAACTGAAGAACCCGAAGTAAGCAGTGTTGCTTATTAGTATGCGGTGATGTCACGGTATACCGATATATCTGAGTTAATTTTGAATTCAACTGAAACGTTTGTACATGTCTGTATATTGCCTTTGTTTTTACATAAGAAGTTCTTTATTTGCTAAAAGAAATTGTCAATCAGAAGTTCGTCGACCTTTTGTTTTATGACCGCTGTTAATGGCAGTTTAAATAAACTTAAGAACAGTTACATGTATATTATTTTCCTAATGTTTATAACTAGCCCATTTCATTCATTCTTCCGATTTGAACGAAATCATTTGTTTGCGCGACAAAAACTATTTGGAATTTATATACAAAAATCAACTAAACACTTCGCCTAAACTTCCCACCTTTTTTGAAAGTTTATTGTATACTTTTCAAAAAATTCCAATCGTAAGAATCTAGTTCCAATCAATAGTCATTAATAATAACTAGTATCGGGTACTTAGCTAAATTTTACATCAAAGTTGAAAGTAGGTAAGAAATAAATACAGGTGGCCGAAATAATTTACACCTTTAAATCGTTGTAGAATCTGGAAGATCCTTTTAGAATACCTAAACAATTTTATAGAAAAAAGCGTGTAATATACCAAAAAAGTGCAACGTATGCAATAAAACTATTTTCCAAAATATGTATGCATTTATAAAAATTTCTTAAATATGCATTTCTATGCACTTTAAAATCACATATGTGGTTCACATCTACATAAAACATGCATAAGTTTGTGTATAAACACAATGCTTTATATTTTAACAATATTTATTTATTTTACCCTTATGTGTATTTCGATATGCTTACATGTCATCGTCAGAGGTAAGAATAAAAAGTAAACAGTTGGTGTTACAATAAGAACAATAGAACTAGATCAATTGCTCTTGGTTATCTATGTCTGCAGAGAATGTGATTTCTTATTCCAAAACGTCCAGTAATGGTAAATTTCAGAGATCAATTTGTTCATTCATTAAAGGTACACTTCTTAAATGTTTGTGAATTTCAAAAGCCTCCAGTATATCTTATTTACGTTTATCATCACAAAAATATAGACATTTTATAGTGTTACTAGATCTTATTAAATTATCGTGTTCTAATAAGTGTTTAGCGTGATTGGATTTATTATTATTTGTTTGAATATGGTTACTAGCAGCAAGAAAAATATGCAAATGCATAGAAACCCTATCCCTACTCATTATAATGTCAGAATACTATGCCGTTCATGTCGTGAACAATGCCAAGTACCAGGACCATCTTAATACACCGGGCCGGCTCATGCTGTAGCGCCGTGGAGGGGATGGCGCCCGTAAAATGCATGCGGTGTATAGGGCGTTTTATATGTTTTAATTAATTTACGATATTGAAGTATAATAAAACGTCACCATTTTTCGAATATTTATTTTATTAAGGCTTGCATTAATAAGTAAATAACACAAATGCAGAATTTCATATTTATTTCCATAAAAAGACGTACGTCGAAGATACATATATTCAGTATAATGTTAATGAATCACTACTAAATTAAACATTTAAAGTGGAAATAAACAGTAATAAAAAATAGAACATTGTACTTAAAAATTAAACACTATTTAGTTCAGATACAGTACATAGTATCTACACTACAATTAATTTTAATTGACAATAACAATTTTTTATTATGTTAAATGAAAGGTGTTCAATTTTCTTTTTTTAGACTCACGTTTAACATCATTTTTAGTTTTTGTATAATTATTCAATAATATGTTAGAAAAAATCATTGTTGCTTTATCAACAACAGATTTTCTGCTGTTGCACAAACAGTTGTCGAGATCTTCAAAATTAATTGAATCGAAATGCTCTACACTTAATTTGCATAAAAGACCTCTTTGGTTTGTAGCTGCAATATATTGTTCTTCGTATATTTCACTAATAAGTACTTTAAAAGTTTTAAACATTGTTATTATTATTTGTAACAAAAATTCTTTTGGCACTTTTAAACCACCCCTGTCTAAATCTTTTATATAGGAATATGCTTCCGGGCTGCAGTCATATTCCAAAATTTTGTCAATAGTTAAAGAATTAATGCAATTTTTACATGTAAGTTTCGATTTTAAACTATTAGCTATATATCCTGCTATGTAAATTAAAACCATATGGTCATTTTTTGTAATTTCAACGACGTCAATGTGCCTGTCGAATTCTTCATAAATTGCGTGTATATAATCATCTTCATTATCAATAAAATGCACATCGTTTATTTCAGAAATCAGCGTTTTAATTTCAAATTGGCCTTTACTAGCAGATTTAATTTTCAGTAAACTTAATAGCTTAATTTTCTTTTCGGACTCTAATATTTGAGTTACAGAAACATTGTAACTTCCTCCACTCATTTGTCTGTATTGGCCAAACCTTCCTTCAAGAGGATCTGTTTGAAATTTTCCTAACAACACATATTTAAAATTTAGTTCTGTTAATAAATACTTGCATAATAAAATTAACGTTTCACAAGTATGTACTAACGCCTCTTGAGTTTGTTGTGTAAGTTTACCGTGCCGCTTTTCTACGTTTTCAACTTGTAATTTGTCCCAATTTTTTAACCACGTTATAAATTTTTCTAGAATTTGAATATTTTTGTCATCTACTTGTTTTATAGGATCACAATATGGGTCTCTAAGGTGAATACCTTTGTAAGGGCTGTCGCAATTAACTATTTTCCACCAAGAAGATATTGTGTCTAAAAAATGTATGGTTCCATCAGCATTAATTTTTAAGTCGCTCTGAAGCATTCTAAGAGCTGATATATTTTTTTCATCAAATAATCTGACACACAATGATACATTTTGTCGTTGTATGCCATTAGGATTTAATACTGCAGCATTTAATGCCGGAGCCATTTTAACAATCTGCGATTTTTCAAAAAAATATAAATTGCGCAAATGACAAACTTTAGCCGTTAAGTAATTTTTACATTTTTCATTGACATTTGAAGCATTTTCATCATTGCTTTTGAAGTTTGGTATAAAAAAGGTTTGTTCACAATCTTTTTGGTTTAACCAATTATTTCTCGCACTCTTATACAAGTGAACAGTATCGAATAGCAAAAATATAGGTTTATTATTATGTTCATTTGTTATGAGATGGGTCATTTTTCCACCACATAGAGTTACAAATGCTTTTCTGTTCACCTTGTTATTATCTGATATGAGTGATAAAATTTCATACCCTGCGTTTGTAATATCTCTTATGACAATTTGAAGTAATTTTACTAAATATTCTGATGTTAGATTTTGTACCGGAAACAGCCCAATAACATCTCTATTTTTTGAAAGTACCGATGTCAACATGAACGCTTGTACAGTAGTTGCTTTTTTTGACGTGTTATTTCCACTAATTCCTTCTACCTTGCCACCTTTATACTCTATTTCTGGTTTAACATAAATTTCATCAAAGAGTATGTTTACAAATTTCTCATTGGCGTTTAGCGTATTTAATTTGCTAGTTAAATATCTTACATGTCCTTCGTTTACCCCTGATTGACCAATAACTTCGCAACAACAAATTTTTTTTAAGTATGACATGTGAGGTAGTTTTAAAACATTTGAATTTCTAATAAATTTATATGCTGCTGGAAATGAGTAAAATAAAGTACATGCCCATATTAGCATTTCAGGGCTGTATCTCAGCGATTTTTCAGTTGAAAGTATTAATTTCACTTGTTCAATTACAAAATTTAATTTTAATATTATTTCCGAATCTAATTCCTTTTCCGACTTACAACAGTCTTTTAAAATAGCTAACACTTTATTTAATTTTAATTCTGTTGAATTTTCAGTGTTGTTATCCATGTCACTTTGTAAAAAGTCTATCAACTGTAGTAACTTGGGCCACGTATTACACAATTCGTTGTTTTCTAAAATATGTTTGTATATTTGGTTAGGAACCAACAGAGAATTTTTGTGGATTTCGACAGTTAAGTCATTTCTCACTCTAAGCGAACTTTTGATTTCAGGGCAGTCATTTTTCAAATTAGTTATATTTAGAAAATTAATTGATGTTACGTTATCTACAATTGTTAAATAATTAATATTTTTTAATTTAGATTTATATTTGCTTCTCAAATTATCAAGACTTTGTATGTTTTTTCTCTCATCTTGTTTTTGTTTTACATAGTCTAAATTTATTTGTTTTTTATATTCGCGAGTAAATGGATCTGTTCGAGATGGTCCTGCACTAGTTGTCATGTACGATGGTTGGTTAAAAAAAATAGTCGGATATGCTTCTTTTTTAAGTGTGATTTTTTTCCTGGGTATACTTGTAAATGTTCCGTCTGGTTTAACGTATTTATCGTCTCTATTTAAAAATTTTTCGTCAAAATGCTTGATACAAACAACGGAACGATCTTTTGGTTGCCACAAATCTCGGTGAATTTGTTTTATCCATTTATTTTTCAATTCTTCATTTTTAGGAAATTTAAAAGCATTTATATTTCCGCTGCTTCCATAATTACTTGTACAACCCGGAACACAGCAAGATGTTGGCATTCTGTTTGGTTTAAGAAGAAAATTCGGTCACTAACTTAATATGTATATCTTTGAAATATCTACTTACTTTTGACTGGTCAGTGGTCACGCAACGCGTTTATAAAACGTAATTCTGCACAGCACAATTTAAAACAGTATATTATACAAAATAGCACACAAAAACAATATAAGTAATAGCAATAATTAAGGCAAAAGTAATATGAACTATTGGTGCCTACTATTTCACTGTTTCGAGTGGACAAGACTGGTCCTAGCACGACCAGACACGGCATCAGTCGTCGGGCGCTTTCCCCTCCACTTTAGAAACTTTTTACGACCGTGAGCCGGCCCGGTGTATTAAGATGGTCCTGCAAGTACGCATTTATCACTGAGTTCACGTCATATTTTGTCGAAAAATGTTCGTATTAAAAAAAGAGATTTTGAGTTTTCGAAAGAAAAAGGGTAGGTTGGAACGAAAGAATATTGTAAATCACAGACAATTGGCCTAGACTTTCCTATACTTTATCATATTTTCAAAAGTATTTTTGTGTGAACGTTTTACTCTACAATATTGAGTATAAAAAGATCGCACCAGTATTAGCACTCTTACCGCTGCATCGAGAATATAGCAACCATATTATAAGAATATACTACATAAATACTAAAATAGTGTAAATACTATAGAAATCCTTTATGTAAAAATAATAGTAAAAACTTATTGAGAATCTTAGATATTTCAGCCGCTGGTTATAAATAACGAAAATGCTGAAACAAAATCCGTTTTATTTTAACAGTGGGTAGCTTATTATGTGTAATTCAGTCATGCGTCGTTTGGCTGTATGCTACGGTCTAGGCATAAGTTTACGGAATATCTCTCATATGCTTTAGGGAGCATGTTTTTTTTTGTAAGGAAAAGTATTGAATTTGGAAAAACATTTTTTGGTATTAAATAAAATCATAGACGATACAGCAAATTCATCAGCAAACAATTGGGTGGGAGGAACAAAATTAACTCCCACCCCCAAATATAGCTACACTTAAAAATTAAGTTGTGAATCTTATTCTACTATCATCCATCAGGAGGATTAAAGCCCTAGAAACGGATTATTAGAGGCAAACGTGTATATTATCCAAACTTCAACAAATCGCTAATGAAAATGTACGAAGAATGATGAAAGTAAAATCTAATATAATGGATACGGTTAAAATAAAAATAATCGAATGGTATATGGTCAATTAAAGAGAATGCCAGTGGTCAGAAACATCGCGATAGTAGTATCGCATTACTTTTTGAGTATCGTGTAATGAGATCGCGATACGTTTTTAAAAAATAAGCAAAACAGGTCGCTGGTACTTTCCCATACTTTTTACGTTTTATATATTTTGGCGTTAAGAAGTGATTGAAATTTACATCTACTAGTCATCCCAAGCCGGTAAAAGCCGTTTGCTCCAAACTCAAGGCGTTGGTTACGTACGGCGCGCGCTCGCTGACTACGTAAAAGCGATAGGTAATGCGCGAATCAAAAATGATTATACCAACTTTATTTATAGAGTTACCAAAAATACGTAAAGAATAAAAAATATTTTTAGAGCTAATTGATAGGCGTAGTTAAAACTAACGTAACTTCCGGAAAACGCGTCAATTCCAAAATTTTTAAAAATTCCTGGAGGGCGTCAAAGTAAAACTTGGGAGATTAGTAAAAAACAGGTTTGTAGTTCATTGCAAGCTATATCTGCCAAGAAAATTTAAAAACAATGACGTGGGCAGTTTTTGAGGAATAATTATTTGAAAATGTCCAAAATTTTGAGCCGCTAGTGTATTTACAATTGTCATAATTTCAAAAATTTGTAAATCACTTGATTATATTTATTAAGGGCTACTAAATAATATAATAATTTGTATTGATTCGATATTTTGTTTTTGAGTAATCGGGCATTAAAGTTACTATTTTCAAAAATTCGTAGCGGCCTTCATTTTGAAGATACAGCATTTGTAAAAAAAGCATTTGACTTGTCTTTAGATACACTACAAAGCTACGTATTAAAAATTTCAAAAATCTATATCAAGAAAATAGGTTTAATTTCCGTTTTCGGTTGTGGTTCCGATTAATGACTTTACAAAGAACTACCTACAACTAAAAAACTTTCACACACCAAATTCTATAAAAATCGGTAAAGGGGTTCCGGAGATATAGTGAAACGAACGTAACCACCCTCGCACGCACCCACCCACCCACAGACAAACACTTTTAAAAAACACATTTTTGGGTTTCTTGGACCCCAAAACGCGTATTTCTGCTAAAATCTACAATTCGATAATTTGCATGAATCAAAACTTTCCTTACTTCAGTAGAACTATGGAAAAGTAAAATGTATCGGGTATCTGTATCTTGATATTTTTTAAATTATCATGTGGCGCAAAATCTCGGACACTGTGGCGATATATTTTAACTAGACCGATATCGTTCCATTTAAAAAAGAATACTATCATAGATCATAGTTATTTTTGCACGATCGGAACAATAATATAAAAATAAAGCTTGTTTAAAAATTACATCTGAATTTACTAAAGTTACTTTTGATTTGGTTGTTGTTGCTATGGTGTTGTATAAACAAAAACAGCGCACAGCACAACAAAGTTTTGGTTTTCAATTCTTGTGTAAGTGTGGTGTGTTGTGAATTCGTTTTCTGATTTGCATTGATTTTTTAGAAAAGTACTCAAAATTATCTTTTCTGCAACAATTTTCTGTTTATCTTAAAATTTAATTAAAAACAATTGTGTTGTGAAGAGTATTGTTAGGTACCTACTATTATTTACTTACCGCCCATGGGCTTTTTGTGTGATTTACCGCCTGCTTGGTTGCTTAGCAACCAAGCTTGGATAGTCAAAACAACTTGCTAGCTCGGAAACAGAGCGAGTAAACGCATGAAAATTCTCGATCGTGCAAAATATATTATTATGATTCCAAAAATAGCAACCGGTCAAACTGGAAGTGCAAAAGATTTGAAATTTACACCAAATAATTGAAATTTATGTGTCTAATAGTTACTCTAAATTTAATTTTTAAATAAATAAAGGGGTAAACCATGTTAGGTTTACACCTATGCAGTGCGTCTATGAAATCATCCCCTTCACTATATTAACAGTATTATAGCGTTGTAGCGTTGATTGATCAACGGTTGTAGGGAGAAACAAAACTAAGGTCGCGCAAGCAACACCTAAAATACTACATTTTCAGAGAACAAGCATTTAGAACGCTCGTGCTGACCGGTCTCTCAGCTATGATGTCCTCGATGTTGATGTACGTAAGGTCCGCAGATAATTCTTTGTAGTAATGTTGGACGTGAAGAAAATTGCCATTGCCTCACAGAGGTTTGTTTGGTAATCTAGAGTTAAAGTCAAAGAAGGTGCTAAACGCAGGTAAAATGATAAACCATGTTATAAAATTTCATTAAAAATATGCATTTTAGGTTTAAAACAACTTATAACTCATGCAAGCTAACCTTTAAGAGATTTTATTTCTTATCAACCATTTCTATTGAACCACCAATGATACGATGACCTACGCAGGTTGTAAGAATATGTTCTACAATTACCCTTTTAAAGCGGATAATCTTGACGCCAATTATACGACAACAAAGAGTCGTATGGATAGCGCAATCTATAGTCACTATTGGCGCGGAAAACGTTGGTACAAAAATACTTTTGAAAATATGATAAGTAACAGTTTCTAAAGTATAGGAAAGTCCAGGTAAAGTGCTCTTTGTTTTTAGTTTATTATTGATTTGTTGATATTCCTTCACAGTTCAAATTTATCAAAATCAGAGCACAGGTTTAGGACTTATTAGAGAATGAATTAAAGCACTTATTTTTCGACAGACACTTTTTTTTACATTTTTGTAGTGAGATTTGTGTTCGGACTAGAAAGATTCGTAGCTTTGATTATATTATTCAATACTTCAATCAACGTTCGTAGCTTGTTTCAATAAACGAGTAAGGTTCAGAAATGAATAAATTTTGAATATAATTATGGTGTACGAGCTTTTATTACATTTTACCACATAGTTCATTTTTTTTCTGAACGATGAAAACGAAAAATAACATTTATATAAGTGTGAAATATTAGATTTAGACTAGAATGTGTAGGTACTTAATTACTTTATAATTAAGAATAGATTTAGTTACAGAAGTATGTATTTTAGAACGTTTCTAATTCTACATCGCAAATATACAAATAATATTGACAAAATATTTTTAAAATGAATGCGTATGTAACTTTTTTTGATAATTATCATCTTCTTCTAAGCATTTTTCATTTTCTTCATTAGTCTGTGACGGAGACTCAGATTTCTTTCGATTAAGTAAATAATCAAGATCGTGTGATATTTTATCCAGCATACCATCTAAACTGTCGTCTGATTTATCTGTAACTGCTTGAGTTTCTAAATTGTCCGAGACTTCTTTATTGTGTTCTTTCTCAACACCTTCAGGTTGAAACCGTTCACACTTGACATGAGCTTTCGACACGTTTTCTAAATTTTCGGTGTTGACTTTATCGTCTATCACTTCTGAATATGGTGGAAACGATTTCTGATTTCTTTCACATCTCGAGTTAACGGCTATGTTACATAAAATAATGGGTTTGTCGTCGGAAACAAGGTTTGCATGATCGCAAGTTGAATCATGTATTAAAGGCGTCACTAAATCTAGTTCTACGTGCACTCTGGTAGCAACAACGTCTGGTGAATACATATATTCTTGCACATCTGATTTGTGATATTCCTGAGGTTTATGTTTATTACATTCTTTATGATGTCTTTGGGGGTTCACACATTTCTTTAAATCTTGAAATTTTCCACACTGATATCCCGTAGTATCTTGCTTTACAAAGGTGGTAGTATTCCCAATGGTATGAGTTTCTGTTGAAGCATTTCTTGCATATGTTGGAATGTTCTGTAAATCTGATAATATTAAAGTTGCCGATTTAGAGTGGGCAATAGAACGATGCCCAGCGTCGATTTTGTTAGGGGTAAGTTGTTTTTCGAAGTCGGTCTCGTTTTTAGCTGCAAATATTAATAAATAGTTACACATTAAAGATTTGCCAATTGATTTTTAAAATTTTATTGATTAAATACGTTTATGCACAACTTACATATTTTTAGAGGCATAATTATACTATTGAGAGACGTCTTATGGTATTAATAAAACACATGGGTCTTATAATAATTAAGCCATAAGACACGTAACAAAATCAAACTATATTTAAACTTCCTTGTTAACATTTACATTTATATTCACATTAAAAGAGAAAATATTGTCGGTTTTTACTCACATTCACATTGATATTATTTGTATTTATGTGGTTTAAGCCGTTTAATTTATCATTATGACAATTTTGACAATTTTGATTAGTGCCAACTTGCTACTCTGATCTTTCATATAATTTAATTCGATGTTTCAAAATGATCAATGTCGGTATTAGTGATCCACATAATTATGCCTCTACAATATTGTAAGTTGTGGATAAAATTTTGTATTGCATTTGTGGGATTGCCTGCAAATAAAACTCTCGAAAATTTAAACACTCGGCCTTGCGGCCTCGTTCCTAAACTTTTTCGCTAGTTTTATTTGCCTCATAATCCACTCATACAATAAATAACTATTAATTAATTTATAATTAAGTGCTCGGGTATTATAAAGAATTACACCTTAGCACTTCAAAGTTTCATTTTTGAATATTGTAAAAAATATTTCTTAAATAGAAATTACATCAGTACGTCTTACAGTTCGAAGGGCTCCGTTCAAGTGTAGGGGCTGGACACTTATTTGTTGGAGTTATTTTAAATCCTTCTATCAGTTGTTCTATTACAGGAGTTTCGGGTTTTAGTACGTAACAAGTGAATAATATTGAGACCTAGAAACAATCACATTACTGTTAGTTTTCTAACACTAGAAGTATGGCGGAAAGTATACTCACCAAAAGAACATTACTTAATGCAAATGTGTAATTCCATATTTGTGATTCTCTCATATTAATATACATCACGCTGGAGCAGATCATCATTACTGTTGCCCAAAATATGCAAAATGATCTCCTCAAAAGTCTTTTTCTGAAAAATAAGTTAAAAATTAGGCACTTTGACTGATATATAAGCCCAACAGTTAATATATTTAAATTTAACAGAACAAAACTATTTAATATAAATCTGCAGAGTGCTAAACAATAAATAAGAAAAAGTTAGTAGAGCCAGAAGTTTGTTTTAAAAATATGCAAACCCGTAACTTCATAAGTAGTTAATGGAAATATGGAAAGTTGCTTTTAATACAGTTCGCGTATCATAATAATCTCCACAAAATGGTGATATCGCAATCTAGTAGCATTTCCCGTGTTACCGGAAAAAACCATCAGCGTGAAATTATATAATTTTTTTTTCGTCCTATTGGATAAAACTTTTTTTTTATTTTCATTAATATCAAATGGTTAATATCTTTAAGAACAAAATTACTAACAACCAAATTAAATAGGATCAGTCTGTGGAAAAGCATAATTTTAAATTAAAAGAAAATTGATAAACATTGTTACGACTTATTTGAATTGGCATTTATTATTCCACTATCGTCGGCGAGCATTAAGTAAATCATGTGCTGCGTGTGATCGAATACTCCATTCATATTGTAACGAGCTGTTTATTTTCAGACTCGTAGCCAATGACACCTAGGAATATCGTGATGATCATTTTATGAAGGTGCGGTGTTATCAAGGGCAATACCACAAGAGTTTAAAATTGTTTGAGAATGTTTTGTGTTTACGCAAATTAGGTATTGTGTGAGAATTTCGCGAAACGAAAACACGTCAAAAATGTTACCAGATGAAGGGCAAGTGGTATTTCAGCTGTTTTTCTTGAGCGAAGCTAGCAACAATTTTCATGCAAACACAAAACATTCTTTTAAAATTTTTTGATGGCGAGTGGTATTTGGAAAGAGTATTTAACAGTCTATAGTAACACAACAAAACGTGTGTTATCACATAGTTTACTATATTAAACTCGAAGCTTCACGTTGGCGTTTACGTCAAAAGAAAATAATTAGACAAGTCAAGGCATACCCAAATACTTATGTATTTTATTCAATAACTTGAAAACAGCATGACATTGAGGCTTTGCACTATAATGCGGTTTTGAGTGACGTGATTTGTAAAATAGAACCATCGTATTGGCTCACTTACTGTAGAATTATCAACAGCAATACCACATTGAATTAAAAATTATCGATAATTTAATGCGTTGCTTCATTGACAACGAACTTGTGTTGTTGCTACGAAATATCAAGACTTTAAAGGAGGAGTGATGTTTCCTTGCATCAACACAATTGAGTTGGTCAATGAGTCTAAATTATAGAAAGTTTTTAATTCACGAGTGGAATTTTTTAGAATATTCTGCAAACAAAACTGATTATTTATTATAATTTTTTGTTATGTACTAACGTACTAACGCGTAATTTAGTATTCAATGCAAAAGTCGAAAAATTTTGTAGACCTGTTGCTGTGGTTTATACAACGACGATAAGACCGCAGCTTCATAAAAAATGTATTTTCGCTGTCAGTCTAGGTGTGATTAGCCAAGAGCCTTAAAATAAAGGCTGCTATTAATTGATACAATGTGTGTGGAATATTCAACAGCAATACCACAAGTGAATTAAAATTATCGAAAATTCGGTTGCTTCATTAACAACGAAATTGTGTTGTTGCTAGGAAGTATCACGACTCCGAAGGAGGAGTGATATTGCCGTGCTTCAACAGAATTGAGCTGTCAATAAAAGACAGAATTATGGAAAATTTGTAATTCACGAGTGGAATTTGTTAGAATATTTCACGAACTAAGTATTAAAAGTTGACATAATTAATACTGACGTACAAACGAGTTATTTAATTATTAAAAGCAAAAATAAAAAATGTTGCTGATGTGATTGCTATGGTTACCTACATGATGTGATTGTTATGGTTACAACACCGATAACCGATAACCGATAAAGCAGTAAAAAACTCGGAAATGAGAATGTAGCGTTAACCACGGTGTTCCTAACAGATCTTTCATAAATTTAAGGGTAGATTATTTGGTTTTAAGGGCAAAAGTTCATATAAATTTATGTCCAAAAATGCGTATATTCCAAAACACAGCCTTCTTAAAATGATACAGACAAGTCACGTTTTATCTTCGCCGTAAACAGAGATATTTCATCAAAATTTTGGACAAATGTTTTGCTGCTATCACATTGTCATTTGCTTTTATTCAAATCCATCAACCAGGGATGTGAAGGGTGCTCAACGCATTTCCTAACATATTCTTTAAACACTTAAGATTTTGGTTGGAAAATCGTGGTCTCCGTGCAAAATCCACAAAAAAGGTATGTTGAAACCAGCTTAATTCGACAGTTTTTGAGATAATTCATCTTCATGAAAAATCGAGTTGCCTGGAAAGTTTAGACATTTCCTAAAAATGTGGAAATAGTTTGTAAAACATTTGCGAAATCAACTTAGCGTAAAGGCCCTTAAATTAAGTCTTCAAATGCACCGTTACGGAGTTCCGCCTTTTTTAGTTTATTTGAAACGTATAACAAGCATATCAACATATGTTCATTAACTTATGCTTTAATACTAGTTGCTTAAAACTCGACTTCGATTTTGACTTCCACGCCAACTCGTATTTTCAGAGAGATTTAATCATCTTAAAAACCGTTAGATTAAAGCACTTTTAACAATAGTATACCTTTTCTGTGTATCTCAGTATATAAAATAATATTTTCAAGTCAATATTTAGATAACGGCGTATTTAAAATACGTTAAGATGTCGATGTCAATCAACCAGAAGCGTAGATGTAGTAAATGCGCTACGTATATAATAATATATGTCTGTACGAATATGTTTCCTTTTTGACCGAGTAATCTATCCAAATTTATGACAGATCTTTTACCAACACCCTGTATAGAAAAATCAAGGTTAAAAGTTGGAAAGTAAAAAGGGATTAAGACACACTTAGCTATAAACAAAAATGAAAATAAATTTCTGAATATGAAAACCAAGGCGAAAAGCTCAAGAATTAAAATAAATAAAAAAAAACGCGAAAATAAATAAGAATAAAAAAAGGACCTAAAAAAGTGTGCTGTGTTGTGAAGATTATGTTTAATGTTGTATCTTTCTTTTATTCTTTTTGCATTGTACTTTAAAGTCTATTTATTTATTTTAAATTTCTTTTGTTTATCAAATAAAATGTAACAAAACAAATTGCCTATTTATTTGAAATTAATTTTATCCATTCTTTAATATCCTGCAAAAAAAAGAACCAAGTTTTGGTGTGCTATAATTATCCAGTTTTTACTGAAATTAAAGATTAATGTTACTAAGCTACTTTCTTGTCTACAAAAAGTGTAATAACTAATACGAAACGCTATTCTCTGAAAAGCCCTTAAAAGAAACGCAATTATGTAGTTTCTATAAACGAGGGTCTAATAAATGTAAAGCTGTTGCATCCGATCATGTCAGACGTATCTTGATCTTAAATTGGAGTAAAAGTTTATATCAAATGTTCTTGGAAATATAAAACTTAATCTTTTTTGAAGTACTGTAAAAACCCAGCTGAAATACGTGATCCATTTTTATCGTTTTAATGTTGTACCTTTAAAATTCACGGTGAGCATAAACATAAATTTTCTTAGTACGTGCAGAGTTTTACGGTAGTTTAAAACGGGCAAACAACATGGTTTATTGAGTTTATAGCGGGTTACAAGTAAACAAATTACTTACCTTTCAAGTACCAGAGATGGATTCTTTATTTGGTTGTCACTTGATTGTGTCAGTTTTTCCATCACCATCAAATACATAACATTGTAGAGAAAAATCATTATTAAAAAGGCCGTAATAAAAATATTAAATGATACGGAACCGTTGATCAACCACCACGAGGGCTGGCGTTTTCCCATTGTTCTATGTGTTAAATGACTTGCAAAAACAGTTATAACTGGTACACCTATAACAAATATAGTTAGTAAGCACATTGTATTATTTAGTTCATTATTTGAAATCGTATGATTAGAGAAGAAAAAAAAATCGTAAATAAAATTTATACAAATTCCAATTTCTTGACTGCAGCATTTTGCAAAACTGTCCAATTCTTTGACAATCTTCTTTGCGTTATAAATAATACAACTAAATTATACTTTTACGCAAAATATTACGCTCTGTAAGTTGTAATTCCTAGTTATACGTTTAAAAACTTACCTGTACTTATAGCAACAACGGTTTTACTTAGATTTGGAGCATTCGAAAGCTGTACAAATTCCGTAAATACAATCAAACATTTGCTTATGTGAGACGACAAAGCAGTAAGGAGAAAAATCTCTAGCATCGTATTAATGTACGAATAACAATCCTAAAATTAATTACTATTAAGAATTTTTATTTAAATTGGTTTTTACTATTAACTCTTACATTGGGCAGTTCATTAGAAAGAGCAATAACAAATATACCCATTGCACTAGCTAATACCAGACAGTACTGTACTTTTAGGAAAACTATAGATGATTTTTGAACTATCCAATGAGCGATCAATACAATTTCCGAAATAGTAGAAAACAGTAAACAGAAGCAGCATCCCAGGAGCACAAATGTTTGATAAGAATGATATTCTTCTTTGGCAATCTGTAAATTAATAAAGTGTAATTAGCAACAGGCACAATAGAGTGCACTTTATCTACTTTGCAGTCAGTTTTCCATTAAACGCCTTCATCAAATATAGCCTGCTTTTAGGAAGTTCCGGTGTAACCTGCACTGCAGATTAATTAACTGTATAATTTACGTCTATTGTATTCATACAGTGAGGCTCAAATAAATACTATGGAGGGAGCAGAAAATATTTTTTAATATTAAACAGTTTGACACCCAATCGAGTGTCTAAAAATATTTTAACCGTTTTAAATAAATTCAACAACGCAATATTCAAATACTACCAACGAAAAAAAACAATAGAAACACGTACTTGAAGCTTAAAATGCCGGACATTCCATCGCCGGCAAATTATCTCGGTTAGTTCACGTCACGGAATGTTGTTAAAACCACCACAAGCGCACCAACAATGAATCTAGGTAATATAATCCAAGGAAAAAATCCAGGACAGGCCCAAAGAAAAAAAAATCAGAGAAAACATAATCAACGAAAAAAAAAACAAGAGTATAAAAAGTAGGTGTTTCGTCTTTATTTTTAAATCAATATTTTAAGCTTATAGATTGAAATGATTAACTGCCCTTTTTCCAATTTTTTTTGACTATATCTTTTAATTCTACAGTAAATATCCCCATTCAAAAATTTGAATGCAACCCTGTTAAAAAAATCACTTAAATTGTAAATAACGATTTTTAGTTAGAAAAATCACGAAGAAACATTTGAAATTAGTCAAATAAAATTTAAAAAGAATCTGTTTAAATAAAATAATAAATAATAGAATAAAAGTAGATGGTTCTAATTTAAATCGATATTTTTCATACCATGTTTCTGTCTATTTTTTATATTTTTAAGACATGCGTATAAAAAATTTAGGTTTAATTTATAATAACATTTTTGATCGTATATAATGTAAGTGTTTATCTAATTTTTGTAATTTCTATGTTTGTAATTAAAGGTAGGTATTGAAAGTCAGTAGTTCCCCTTTAAAGAAATTTTTCATTTTCAATATGACTACAATTAAGTCAAAAATTGGCTTAAATAACAATTTAAAGTCTCTCTTTACAGCATATATGCCCAACTCTAGTATTATTAATAATGTAAACAGCTACATACATTTTATACAGGGTGATTTTGGGAACCGGGCCACTATTGCCAACTTTTTTATTTTTAAAGATACAAAGTTGGTTAAATTAGGAAAAATGTGTAACTTTTCCTTCTGGCTACGATGGATCTGGATTTTTTGCTTGTATTATTTCCTGGACTTTTCCGTAGTTATTATTGTTGGATTATTTAACCTCTTACAGCCAAAAATTATTAATAATTGTGAATAAATAAAACGAATCGAGAGAAATTGACATTTCCTCTTCAGACAGCTGCATAGTGACCCAAAATAACAATTCGAAATCCGCGTTGCTAGAGCTAAACATACACACCTTCCACGACTATAACCCACAAATATTAATTAATTAACCCCGGTATACCTACGAATACGAGCCACCACCGTACAACAAAACAAGCTAACCAACCTTCACGACCACATACGCGTGACGACCCAGCAAAAATTAATTAATACGCGCAGTACTGGAACACTTCGTTCACGGTCAACGAAAACACCGCCCGTATTTGGTCTTAAATAACGCGGAATTTAATAAACACCTCAATTTTGTAATCCATAACAGTATTACAGGTAATCTTAACAAGATCAACATAATAACACTGAAATTAATCAAAAACGTTTGCGCTGTAAAATTTCGTAAATCTTCTTAATAATTCTGGTTGAGTTTCGTACAAACTTACTTCATGTAACCTCACAAAAAATTCCATTGAGGTTAAACCCTGCGAATACATAAGCGATTAACTTTTTTGTGGGGTTACATTAATCTAGTTGAGTATACAACTGAACCAGAATCAATAGAAGACTTACGACACTGGATACAGTGCAAACGTGTGAGAGAATTACCCTGGAAACCCTTAGAAATGTGTAGCACTCCCCGAATATATGTAAAACTATTTTACATTAGATGCTAATTTGAATTTGGATCGTATTTTTTTAAAGTTGGAATTTAAAAATGTTGATGTGTAGGTGATTGTCATCTATGCCTGACTTTTTACTTTTCTGTACTTTTAGTATAGGAAAGTATTGGTTTCATGCATATTTTTCAAATCGAGATTTTGACGGAAATACATGTTTTGGACTACCAAGAACACGAGTTGGTCTAAAAGAGCAACCTTATCACCTAAAACAACGTACTTGGGAAGAAATATTAAAAATCTTTCTTCCTCGCACAATATTTCTACTTTAGGCAGTAAGGATTAAATATCAGCCTAATAACCTACATTTAATCCGAATAATGCATAAACTGAAATATAAAAAAAAGACATATAATATATGTATGAATGAAATACGCGTACACGATTTATGTAAATTTTAGCAGCACGTTTAAAGCATTAATTCGAATAATTGCCTAATGCTTTATGGAATAAACTTACTGCTAGAGGCACAGTTGTAATGAGTACAGCATACGTCCCAGGATATGTACATGTACATTTAGTTACTGTAGATTTTACAATTTCTGTATAGCAGCCAGTAATATCCCAGTTATAACCGTAACTAGCGTAAGGGGCTACGGAACAATTTATATTCCATTTATTCATGCTTGTGTTTATCGTAGAATGAGAGAACTCCATTGTGTAAGAAAATTTGTTAACGTTTGTAGTAGTTAACTTATCGTGTTTGAACAACCAAACTGCTACAATTTTAGAAATGATCTCGTACTCCATTTCAACACCGTCTCTGAAAAAATTTGTGTAATAGTACTAGTTGAAATTATTTGATAAAACTTACGTCATTCGAATAGCAGAACGAGTAGGAAGGAACGCAGACAAATTTTTATAGACAACACAAGATAAGATTAGAGATTCATTTATAGATGTACTTTCATGTTGATTGCCTGGATTAACTTCTAATTTATAACCAAACCAGGAAGGATATCTAAAATTGTTTAAAATAAGTTAAACAATACATTCCTTCGATTTAAAAGCAACCCTTTACGATTTAACTTACCAAAAAATACGTTTGAAATAAATATTTGAAACAAACATTCAGGCGTTTACTGTGTAGAAAATATTGATAGTTGCCTGTCTTTTGAAATACAACATTTAATACTAAAATTTTATTCAAAAATGTACCACTGTGGAGGTAATTGCCTACCACTTATTAAAGAAAAACGTTTTTCTTCAACATGGGTCTTATTGTCAGTGCAAGGGCAGGGCAGAGGTATAGTACATGCTCTGTCGTCTTGTCCGAGGTTACAACTACGACAGTCAGGTCTGTTTACTAGTCCCATTCGGTGCATGTGCTTATTAAGTCGCTAGTGTCCTGGCAAAATCCCAACAATTAGTCGTTTATTTTTAAAGGACGGTCGCGTACAGTATTTAGTCATCTTATATGATGACAAACCTTTTTGCTTGCCAACAGATTTGCTTATTAACCCATATGTCTACGTAACTATCAAGAGTATTTTATTTATCAGGGCATTGAGAATCGCAGGCGAGAGAGACAATTGGCTACGGGCCTTAAGAATGGTTGTTAAGAGCCTAGCTAACTCATCCGTTTCCTCATTACCCTTATTTCCGTCAGGTCGTTTTAGTCAAACGAGTTCAACGACATTTTCTTTGGATATCAGCTTAAGGGCTTGGTGACACTAATAAAATGTTTGTGAGGTAATATTACAATTTCTCGGGGCTAACAGGGCTACCTTACTATTGCGTGATATCGGGATGGTGTTGTTATTGACCTCACGTTCTAGAGCTGTAGTAGTATCATGCATTATTGCCACCACTTCTGCCTAAAACAAAGCCGCGGTGAAGCGGTCTTTACAACAAACCTCGTTTTTGTTTAACGTGGAGGAACCTAGCGTGAGCCTTATCCGCCAGGTCCCTCTTCAAGCCTAATTGAGTTACGCTCAATCAGCGTGCCTGCCCAAGTTAGCAATGGTTGAACGAGAACAAGCTACCAGTCATGCCATCAGGTTGCGAGCTTCAAGTCCCCACTGGTCGGAGGATATTACCTAAATCTCGGCTAATTCTGCAGATCAATGCCCGAGCTGAAATGCAGCTCACCCAGTGAACCGCACCAAGACGACCCTAGCCTGCACATTCTTATTACTGCCATTACGAGTCCTGCACTATGACCACGACAGGGGCTGCTATTCCCCTGCGGGCTCGGACTTGGTCCCTGTGGTACCAGTCAATAGTCACTGGTTGGACTTTTTGGAACAGCCGAAGCTGCCCCTACTAGTTGGGCTACTCGCAGTACTCAGTAATGGTCCACTAAGCACCGCCCAGATTAGTCGGTAGCCAGTTTGATAGTGACCGGTACCGTAAAAGCGTCGGGTGTGCATAAGCGCGAACACCTTGATAGTGGGCGTGAGCAAGTAAAGTGCACCTCAACCCTAGGGTCGATGTCACTAATGCCAGCAAGCACGCCATTCTTTCCTGGAACTCATCTTCACCTGCTTAAATCGTCGGCCTTCAGTTACCCAGTAGCCTGGACAAATTTATAATCCGACGTTATAACTGGGATGCAGGCAAATGTATAGCCACGGCCAGGAGAGGGGGATTTCTGTTACAGAGGACGCCCTGCCGCTCCGGTGTTAGGTACCTATACTGAGGGTCAGTAACACTTCACTTCCTGAAATTACTCAATCAATTCTTCTGTCCAAACCCAACCTTAACCTCCCTCGAACCGTCATGAACGTATCTAAGAGCGATACATACTCAAAAAAGTCGCATTAGGCGGGCAAGTATTATATCCAACCCCATTTACTAAGGGCTGAAAAAAATTGCGCTCAGCCCAGGCGATTTAAATAGAAGAAAAATATTGATAACCCAGATAACTTTAGCACCCTCGACGACCTGATTTACGGGGTTCCAATCCCCTGCAGAGAGAGGCGGAACAACATGCATGAGCTATGATGAGTTGGGTGCCACAGTTCAGCCTGGGAAGTAAATTTTGATAAACACGTTGTCTGTTTCTTCAACCTTTGCAGTAAAAAATCCACCCTCGCGTTTTATACAGCCTAGCTGTATTATTAAATTTTTAATCGGTGGTTTACAAGATATCTTCATTAGACGAAGAAGAAATGTATAATTTATAGTAAATACCACAGTAGCTTAGAATAAGCGTTATAAAAATGCGCCAAATTTGTACAAAGACAATATTTGAATAGCTGTGGCTTTACAGGGAATCAGTTTTGAACGCAAATAAAAGACATTAAATTGTTTTATCAAATATTTTTAATGACTGATACGATAATTTACCTAAAATTAACTTTTAAAAACACCTTTGGCATGCCATTTTTACTCTATGTAAGACTTACTTGTGTTTCGTAAACGGAATTCTAGGAAAGACATTCTGTTTGTAAGCAATAATAATGCTAACATCCAAGGAAGCAAAAGTTTGATGGTAATCTTGAACTGTTTTTATAATTTCTTCTGCAAAATAAACTTGATTTTTCACAACTTGCTGCAGAAGTGTTACTTGCTAAAAACAATAATTACATTAGTAGGTTGCAACAGTTTAGGCTTCGAATTCTCGGGATTAAATATAAATACTAACTATTTGATTAATTATAGAGTTGCTGTGTTTCATTATATTGTCAACAATATGGAATACAGTATTTGTTATATTATGAATATAACTAAAATCATTAGAACTGTTGATGTAAGATACAACGTTGTTAGCGAGAGTCAACATTTGAGCGCCTTCTCCTGGTAAAAGAACAGCTCGTGTTTTCAAATACGTTCGATAACTTTCTAACACTTGTAATCCGTTTCCTTGTTCATACCCCAAATGCAAACGTTGAAACTAAACATAAACATATTTTAATGGTTTAGTACAGTACTGTTCGAGAATAGACAAACATTCAACACTTACGTTATTGTTAACTTTTACTAAGGGATCTGCAGCGCACAATGAAAAATCAGGAAGTTGCCATACAGACTTTTCAGAGTCATGCAAAACGCACCATCTTCTAACAACTCCAGTAAACCCTTTTGGACATTCTTGAATGCTCTGAGTACCAGGAGCGGTTTCCGGCCATAATATATTCATGTGTTTTTCTCCACGACATGTATGCACCATATTTCGATCTATTACATCTACCTGAATACTAACTTCTGTTGCCGTAACCTCATCCTGAACAAGACAGGAATACGTTGCCGGTTTCTGTAATTGTCCAGATATAAGTTTAAATGGATTTTAAAACTCCGAGTTGTGCGTACGTCTATTTTTGAAACCTGAAGAATGCTTCCACCAGGGAATAATATTTCATACTTTTCCATGTCTGTTTTTATTGGTAATAGCTCCTTATTTTTAGTCCAACTGTATGTGAATTTATAATCATAGTTTTTATGAGACAGGCAAATACATTTTATAGTAAAGTTTTCCCCCTGTAACAATTATATACGATATATTCGACTATAAGCCAATAAAATATTAACACTGTACCAATTTATTATTTTAAATTGTAAACGACAATAGATATTTTTTGAATGATCTAACCTTTTGAACAGTAAGACTCATAGGTTCAATTTTAACGTTTGGAGGTCTTCGTATTTCTATAACTCTTGAGAGGCATTGCCGAATTCCGAAGTCTTCTGCTTCACAAATAAATGTACCTTCATCTAAGAAGGATGCTTTATCTACACCTAGTAAAGCTGTATATTGATTTTTTATTTGAGGATCCTGTATAAGTCGAAACCATTTGTTACTGAAATGCAAACAGTTTTAAGTTTTAACTCAAACATCAAAGTTTCATTTGTATTATGTCAATTTAAATACTCGCTTTGAAGGTTTTATTATATGATATACAGGGTGTAATAACAGACCACCCACGCACTATCTTTTACGGCTAAACTATTGATCCTACACGGATGGGATAAAAAAATTTGTTATATATATCGTACCCGAGGTATTCACTAAAAATATTTGTAAATTTTTTGGGGCCCCGGAAATGGGAGTTTTGGGGTCTAGGGGGCTAAGAGCTTTCTCGTGATTTTTAAATACGAAGGTGGGTCAACTTATACCTCATTTGAAAGGTCTTTTTAATCACAAAAACTTAAAAAAAATCGATAGCTCAAACCGTTTCAAAATGGCGGCCAATTACATCAAAACAGCGGCCTTTACATAAACCTTTTTCCAACCGCACGTGAACTACTGTGCCAACAAAACTAGTAGTGATTTTTAAAGTCCAATAAATTAACTTTCTAACGATGTACCACATGAAGACAAAAACTAAATGTTAGTACCCCCTCTCCTCCTCAAAGGAGCGGGAACATTCAAAAGATATTATCTCAAAAATCCTAAATAGGACGAGGGGTTAAGTGATACCTCATTTTAAAGGTCCCATTAAACTTAACAATTTTTGTATTTAAAGTTTTTCTATATCTCCCACCGTTACAAAATGGCGGCAGTTCAATTTATACTAATATATATACCATGTGCAGAATAATCGTATATTTAATAATGTATATAAGTTTATTTTCATAATTAAATTAAATTAAAATTGTTTTATTTAACATTGGTGAATTTCAGTTTCAAATGCGTAAGTAAAAGTAAAACAAAATTTGCGATAACCACAAATACGTGATCAATGACTGTACTTCAAAGTACAAACGTCAGCAAAATGCGTCTATAAGATAGTGATGTCATGTACTTGATATTTTGGAATTACGAAATCAGTTCAAACTTCGAATCATTTTGTGGACACTGTTTTTTTAAATTTTCAAACAGTAAAATGTATTTTGGTATTAATAATTAAAATACTACACTTTTTAAAACCAAATGACAATTAAAAGATGAACAAAATGATAACAAGCAGTTGCAGTTCTAATTTGGTAGAAGTAAAACAAAATTCTGGGATATTAGTCATTAATCATCAGATTAGTAGAAAATATATCTTCTTCTTCTTATAGTGCCATTCAGGGCGTTGGCTACCTCTCTCCTATGGCTGTGTTTGGTGCGCGGCGATAGAAAATTTGCACAGACATAGGGAACCTACAGTTTAACGAGGGCTCCGAACCACAGGAAGTGCATGAACTTCTTCGCCAGAGAGGTTTTCCTGGGGAGTAATCCACCTCGCTGGTTTCCCGTTGCCTTGCGAGGGAGCGCGACCGGGCCGGGGATCGAACCCGGATCCGCTGCATTGGTAGCCCGCGCGCTTACCACTGAGCTACGGACGCTCATAGAAAATATATAATATATATATAAAAATAGTAGAAAAATTAAATAAGCAGTTCTTATCTTGAACTGCTATGTTGCGGTAGGCGTGGACACGCTGTAAGTGAATATGATATTAACGTAATAGAATATTGTGTTATATTTAATTAAAATCTTTCATAACCCGAAAGAATATTAAATTATTATTACGAAAATTTTAAGATACACAATAGCACCAATTTAATTTTTGTTTTGCCCACCTTAAAAATTGGGTAACATTTATAGGTAATCCATCTTTAATCCATCGAAAAGAAGTACTTGGAGTGCCTTGGGCGACACAAGACAAAATAAACTGATCACCTTCACGAATTAATCCCATCTGGTTGATAGAAATGCTCTGTAAATAAATGCATGGACCATTATTTATTAACTTCGGTTTTACATGTTAAAGTTTGGATATAAAGTTTTAACATTAACTTGAACCTGCCTAGAAGCCGCACAACCTTAAGGTAGTTAGAAAACAATTTGATTTTAAGCTCTTAAACGATTTTGAAAATAACATCGAAAACAAAAACTAAAAACTGGTAAGAAGAGGGAGAACTCTTTTTTATAAATTTTAATGGTTGCAAAATATAAACCAAATTTTATTGTACTGTCAAAAAAGCAGTTATAAATATCTAAATTTCAAAAATTTGACTGGAATATCCTTATCGATATATCAGTTTAGCCAAATATCGACATTGAAATATCGATATATCAAAACATTGGTATGTTATTTCGTAATTTTGATATATGGTTATTGAAAAGATATCGATGTATCGCCCACTCCTACTCTTAATTACACCTCATTAATCGCCCACCTGATCGTATAGTTTAAATCTGGTTGCGGAATGTACATGCCAAATTATAGGCCAGTCAATATAACGTTCGACCTGGAAAAAATTGCAATAGATTTGAAAACAACGGAAATCGATAGCTCTAAGTGTCGTAAATTACATATCAAAGGTTCCCTAAAATCACACTTTCGTAACTCCCCAAAAACGCCCGTTTCGCCTACGCTCTATTGTCCCATAAGAAAGAATGTAGCTAATTGAAATCAGTGTTTACGTCATCAAAATAGTTTATTATCATTCGTTTTACGCCAGGGTAGTATCGAAGAGGGAGGGAATGTTTGCGCACAGTAGTTTGACCGATCCGCGCGAACCCTGCAACTATTTTGCACGAGCAGTAAATGATTTCACAATGATGGTGGAGCAGGAGGTAAGTCAGTTTTTTGGGTCTTGTTTCGTGTTTCCAAGCCAGTACTGGACTTGAAGATATACACGCAAGCTACGGCATTTTGATGCTGTTGAAGAAGGTGGCAGTAGTTTCACCCCGACAAATATCATAGCTGCTGCAGTTTTAGCTTCGAAGATACGTGATCGCAAATGATTTATTCCTTCACCTGAAAATTTTCCGCTATACAGTAAAATTAGAGCCTTCTCGCCAAGCCGAACGACTTTCGATTTATCTGCAGAAAGATCTAGAAAAACATCGACCAATTCATGAAAATAAATATTTTTCATTATCTTCCTAACTGCATTGCCTTTTGCTAAACCAGAAGGGTGCGATAGTATCACATCCAAGCAACCAGAAGTAAATTTAGTTCCATTTATTTTGACCTTCCTTTTCAGTAACGTACTATTCTAAATTCCCGCCAAAGTTTCAATAAAAAGAGAAACACGGCGAGGGAATAAATGTAGCGAAGCTACAATCCACACAAAAGCGATGAACCGGCTAAGCTGGTATCAACATCGCACGGTGGCTCTCTGTGTGCGAATACGAATAACATCGTAATAGATCACGCTTTAAGTGCTTTGAATGCTTGTAGTTACAAATAGGAACTACACTTGACTGAGGAGTTCTAATAAGGACGAAACACGTCTTAAGTTGTTCCTATTTGTAAATGTGGGCATCGTTTCTTTTATTTTTGATCTATTACGATGTTATTCGTATTCGCACACAGAGTGCCACCGTGCGATTTTGATACCACCTTAGACGGTTTGTCGCTTTTGTGTGGATTGTAGCTTTGCTACATTTATTGGCTCGCCGTGCTTCATATAGATGTCTCTAGGGACATTTATCCCCATTAATGTTTTTGCTGGAGCGCTTTAAGTGCTTTGGATGCTTGCATTTACAAATAGGAACTATACTTGACTGAGGAGTCCTAATAAAGACGAAATGCGCCTTAAGTCGTTCCCGTTTGTAAATGTAAATCATTTCTTTAATTAAAAGAAAAATTACTTTTACATACAGTTTTAACTTTTTCACACTACCGCGTAACATTAAAAATTGGGCGCCAAATAAATAGACCTTTGCCTTTAAACACAGTTGTGAATGTACGCGAAGGCGCGAGTTGATCGGGCCTAATGATTCCAGCTACAACACAGTCAACCAATCCAGTATTCATAACACGTTTTGCACACAGACATAGTAGGAATTTTAGCACGGCTTCTGTAGTTTTTACTTTAATTGCATCGGTCAGCGGCGATCAGGGCAACGTGCAGCTATTGTGTGATTATTTATTTTATACGTACAACTTTGCAAATTTGCATCAAATATAGAAAATATGGCTGAACAGCTTTTAAAGAAAAATTTAATGGAACTCTTACGAAACACAAACAGAAATAAAATATGATGGGCTATGCACTTCAAAATTACTAGAGCTGTTACAGACAGACAGCAGAAAGAAATCTAGATCGTTAATACTGATTGGTATAAAAGAATCAGTGGCTTATATTAGAGGACTTTTCACGGTCTTAAAACCCGGTGCCTCGTTTTTGGCGCCTTTGAACCAAAATTGGAATTTGCAATGGGAGTACCTACCATGAAAGCCCCCGCGTCATGTACTGTAGCGCGTTGTATTTGCTTGTGCAGTGATGAGCATCGGATAAAGCACCTTAAGAGTACATCTACAGTGTCTGAGTTGAGACTCTCTGATTTGGGTCATATTAAACACTATCCGAACCCTAAGGCTATGCCCCCACTTTGTTGGCCTCGAGAATGAAGACTGCTCCCAAATAAAAATCTCGCAAAGAAGTACAGAAAAAAAAACGCCCAGAAAAAAAGCCCCGGAGAACAGTTTAAGAGAAAACCCCTTAGAGACAAAATTTTACAATAACCCCAGAAAAATGCGTAAAAAAAGTTAATAAACTTTTCCCCATTTTCAGGGGAGTGGTTCATCGGAGATTTTCAAAAAGCCTTTGACAAGAAAACAACACTCACCTTTGTCTGGGAAAGTTCTTTCTTAATTATGCATTGATCTACCAGCAAGAAAAAACACGTGCTTTTATTTAGAGAATGTTTTACGGTGGTGTTTTTCAGTAATTTATTTTACCGGGCTTGTTTGCAAATGTTTTTACAGGAGCTTTTTCACATACGATTTTTATAGTCTGGTGTTTCTCTCCATCAATGTTTTTCCCAGCAAATTTGTTATGGGACTGTTTTCAGCGACGTTTTTAATTAAAAATAACGCAAGTTGTAATCCAGAACCCGATGCCGCACCGGCTCGTTTGCATGTGACAATGGGAAGTACGAGCGGACAGCCTCCTCAAACTTCCAACGTCTAGTGTGAATCTCAATTATCTTATCTGCATCAAAAAGTGTAGCGATTCAATGTACAAACGAATATGCGCCTTATATAATAGTTGAGTAAATATCTGATTTCTTGTAGCGGGCGCTCCTCACCACTAAAAGTTGAGAAAGGTAGAAGGAATGAGGAATTTATTATAAAAATTGAGACTGATTTGTGATAAATTATGTACTAAGAAAGTTCTAATAAAACTACATATGTGGCACGATGGCGCCTTTTTTTACCTTCGTACCTGCCCAATATTGGTATCATTATACACCACTGAAATGAATGGACTGGGTAACTGGTAGCGACGTAAAAATAAGCTATTGTGCTAGAATTGCTTCAAAAGTATGATTTGAAACAGGATACTCTGACTTAAAAAATCTTTCAGCTGCAATTAAAACACATACATCGACCAAAAAACGTTTAACTGTTGTAGTATAAATTCATATTAAGTATAGTGACCAGGCTAACAAAAACAGTAAGTTCTTGGTAATTGAATTGACAGTTTTAGAGTTATAAAACGCGCTTTTCCCTGTGTATTACCTTTTTTCATAATAAAAGTTACTCAAAATATACAACTGCAAATGTTATATTAAAATTATTTGGCAAATCACGCTTCAACTTGACTTTAGGTGCAAGTGTACGCTATCAAGTTAAAGTGCATAATGACAAAGTGAAATTTAATAAAGTGTTATGCGTAAGAAAGGGATTTGGTTTCAATTATAGCTAGAATAGATCACTACATGCATGTTTCGTTTTTATTGAAACTCATCAGGTGAACATAATTCTAACCATAATTGAAACCAAACATATAAGCAGATATAAATGCTAGTAGATATAAAGTTAAAGGCGAATGATAACAGTAAAGCCCTCTATAATGCAGCGAGGAAACGTTGCAAAAGCAAAGCAATGCACGCATATAACCGGCAGTTCAGATCGGAACCATAAATAGGTGACACGACCTTACCGTCCCTCTAGGCACAATTCTTAAAACACGGTAGCCCGTGTAGTAAATAAAATTAAGATAGTAAGAAAGGGATTTGGTTTCAATTATAGCTAGAATAGATCACTACATGCATGTTTCGTTTTTATTGAAACTCATCAGGTGAACATAATTCTAACCATAATTGAAACCAAACATATAAGCAGATATAAATGCTAGTAGATATAAAGTTAAAGGCGAATGATAACAGTAAAGCCCTCTATAATGCAGCGAGGAAACGTTGCAAAAGCAAAGCAATGCACGCATATAACCGGCAGTTCAGATCGAAACCATAAATAGGTGACACGACCTTACCGTCCCTCTAGGCACAATTCTTAAAACACGGTAGCCCGTGTAGTAAATAAAATTAAGATAGTAAGAAAGGGATTTGGTTTCAATTATAGCTAGAATAGATCACTACATGCATGTTTCGTTTTTATTGAAACTCATCAGGTGAACATAATTCTAACCATAATTGAAACCAAACATATAAGCAGATATAAATGCTAGTAGATATAAAGTTACTATCTTAATTTTATTTACTACACGGGCTACCGTGTTTTAAGAATTGTGCCTAGAGGGACGGTAAGGTCGTGTCACCTATTTATGGTTCCGATCTGAACTGCCGGTTATATGCGTGCATTGCTTTGCTTTTGCAACGTTTCCTCGCTGCATTATAGAGGGCTTTACTGTTATCATTCGCCTTTAACTTTATATCTACTAGCATTTATATCTGCTTATATGTTTGGTTTCAATTATGGTTAGAATTATGTTCACCTGATGAGTTTCAATAAAAACGAAACATGCATGTAGTGATCTATTCTAGCTATAATTGAAACCAAATCCCTTTCTTACTATCTTAATTTTATTTACTACACGGGCTACCGTGTTTTAAGAATTGTGCCTAGAGGGACGGTAAGGTCGTGTCACCTATTTATGGTTCCGATCTGAACTGCCGGTTATATGCGTGCATTGCTTTGCTTTTGCAACGTTTCCTCGCTGCATTATAGAGGGCTTTACTGTTATCATTCGCCTTTAACTTTATATCTACTAGCATTTATATCTGCTTATATGTTTGGTTTCAATTATGGTTAGAATTATGTTCACCTGATGAGTTTCAATAAAAACGAAACATGCATGTAGTGATCTATTCTAGCTATAATTGAAACCAAATCCCTTTCTTACTATCTTAATTTTATTTACTACACGGGCTACCGTGTTTTAAGAATTGTGCCTAGAGGGACGGTAAGGTCGTGTCACCTATTTATGGTTTCGATCTGAACTGCCGGTTATATGCGTGCATTGCTTTGCTTTTGCAACGTTTCCTCGCTGCATTATAGAGGGCTTTACTGTTATCATTCGCCTTTAACTTGTTATGCGTAGATTTATTTATATAATATCTTGGTAAATTGGAATTGCCGTAATTTTTTCTCTTTTTAATCTTAAAGTTAAATAATTTTTTCTATTGCCTACCCAAATTTTGAATCTGCAGAACGCCACTGATCAGTAGCATCACCTACTAAAACAGTTTTTATGAACTGGAATTGCGAGATAGCTGTTTTCACGATAATAAGGTCAGCGTTTTCATCCGAATGGGTAGTTTTGATTCCAGCTGTATTTAATTTTTCTGAGCATTTCAACGAAACCTTTTTGTTTTAACCATTGAACCCAACCTTTTGTTTGTGTAAATTTGCTTCATATTTTTGGTAAACACTAAACCGTATTGTTGGTAAAGCATGCGTTTCACGCTTTCGATTGTAAGTATTATCTGCATTTGACTCTCCTGATTTCGACAATGACCTTGATGCTGATCCCGATAATGACCTTGACGCGATCCTGAAGTATCAATTCAAATATACATCTGATATTCTAAGATAGGAACTGTTCAACTGTAAAATATTACTTTTTTGTTGGTAATGTGGTTTGTTGTGTGAATATAAAAATGCATTTTCTAGTAGGTATTTTCAATATCAAATATGCGGGAGACGCGCAAATTGGTTAAACTACTGTGCGCGAACGTGTCTTCCTCTTGAGATACCACCTTGGCATAAAATGAATGATAATAAACTTTTTTGGTGACATAAACACTGATTTCGATATCAAATATATTGTTTCTTATGGGAAAATAGAGCGGTGGCGGAGGGGGCGCTTTGGGAGGGTTCCGAAAGTGGAATGTTACGGAACTTTGGATATTTTAGTTAGGACACTTAGAGCTATCGATTCCTGTTGGTTTCAAATCTATTGCAATTTTTCCAGGTCATGCCCATTTTGGCGTAAACTGACTCTCCTATTAAAATGTGCTAAATGTTGGGTTGATACTAAAACAAGTTTGCTAAAATATTACAATTTCAGTAACGTACGCGCCGCCAAACTGATAAACGCCTCGCAACTCCATTCGGTTGCTCACGCATCATGTCGCTCCGTAAATCAGCTATAATTCGTATTTTTGCAATCGAGTACACTATGGTTAAAAATGGTCAACTTCCAGAGTGTACCTCTTACTTCATCCCTCCCTAAAATACTGCGCGAGGTTCGACTTTTTTCAGGTTTGACGGCGCGTATACTGTACAATATGTTTACCTTAATAAACAATCGCGTGTCATTTTTAAGAGAGATGTTTCTGTCTATCAACGTCAAATTTCCAATATGACCTCCGTGGATCCATTTATTAATTAATGCTTCTACCCGTTTTCTGTCTTTCTTTAATCCATAAAAGTGAACAGTTGCTTCCGTTCCCCATTCATAGTAACTTTAATATAAAAGTATATTAAGAAATAGTACACTATGTACATAGCTGAAATTACTTACTTCAAATATGAAACCCGCACACGCTCTGTTTGTGAAACTCCTGATTTAGACCCTGAAATCTGAAGCAATATATTATTAAAGGTAGTTGATTAACAAAAGAAAAATAGTCCTCTACTGTTTGGCTGTCAATTTTTTGTAGTCTTTAGTGGCTATTGTTTTACGAATTTTCGGTTTTAGCAGCAAGTACAGCTGACCACCGACAGCCAACGTAACACCTACTGCAGACAAGCGAGAGTTAACGCCGAATACGCCCAAAACGCTAGAATGGTAAATAAGGTTATTTTATGGTGTATTAGTTGTTTGTATTACAATGAGAGTTAACCGGGTTAGTATTTGAATATACCCTAAAAGCAAGATAACAGTTCTTTGTTAAAGCACAGCTCTGATTACATAAATAGTACCATAACTGTTATGCGAGATATACAGAGAGATTTAAAGCTACGATCCGTGAGAAAATTCCGAAATTTGACTCTGACTAATAATCTGAAAACAAATACGAGTTAACTAATTTAGTTAACAAAACTAAAATTTTGGATTTCTGTTTTGGCTGTCACCCAGTAGTCATTTATTGTGCATGATTTTTTTTAGCATTATCAAGCTACCTTTTAATGCTTAATCTAATTCCTTTATCAGATTTGATGTAACTGCTAGCATAGTTGATTTTCGACTGTCAGCTTGCTTCAAAAATAACAAACATCCATTATGTCTGTCTTTTCGTCGCTTGTAAAGCGCAATATATTAACTCAAAACTTTTAGTAAAGCACATTAAAGTTAATAAAAACAATTTAAAAAAAAACAATTCTTAACTTCAACAGGTTTTTCATTTTAGCCTTATACGTAGTACTTCAACGTGTTCACACGTCATCATCAAAAGCAAGATTAAACGTAAACAGTTTATGTTGCTATAGGAACAATAAATCTTCATAACTAGATCTTGGTATTCTATATCTGCGCCCAGATGACTTGATTTCGCATTCCGAAACGTCCAATAACGGTGAATTTAAAAAATCAATTTGCTCATTTATTAACGGTACAGATTTTAAATGTTTGCGAATTTCAAATGCTTCTAGTATATCCAACTTAGTCAAGTTTATGTCCAGGTGTGCAGCTGTGCATATTGTGCTCTATTATTTTTGTTGATTTATGTGTTTCTAATGTCACTTTAAAGTTGGATTTTACTGCTAAATACATGGTGAACAGTCAACAGTGTCCTCTATAAGGATTAAATTAACCATAATTATTCTTAAGTATTGGTTTCAATGAATATAACCTTAAAGTAATGCAAGTGTAACGAATTTGTCTGCCCGTGTCGCATTTACGTACAGTTTTCACGTTATCGCTAAACCCAGACAGCATGCCTGTTATCTTCAGTTGTACTTGTTGTGGATCTGTCGTCGATGAGCACAAATTAGTAACTTGCTGCATATGTAAAAAAGGATATAAACATACATGTGTTGACCTTTCATCCTCGGAAGTAAGGATTATAAATTCTAAAAAAGTACTATCTTGGAATTGCAACACATGTGCCGAACCTGGCAATGACCTTAATGATCTTAAGGCTGCAATTGTTGATCTCAAAAACGACCTTATTGAAGTAAAAACTAAGCTATCCTTAGTAGAATCTGGTAAATCACTTGATAGTGATTGCTTTGAGGAAATCATCTCTGAAGTTAATGAACGTCAAATAAGAAAACGTAATATCATAATTTACGGTGTAACCGATGTGGACAATGCATCTCGCTCTGCTAATACATTACATGAAAAGCAAACGGTACTTGAAATTTTAACTCAAGTTAATCCTAAATTTAGCAACATCAACATTGTTTCTGCTCGTTTAGGCAAATTTGATCCTACAAAGCCGTACCCTCGCCCAATTAAAGTAATACTTAACGATGAAAAACTGGCACAGGATATTATTCATAACACTAAGAAACTAAAAGATAACCAACTCTACAAGGGTGTTTCAATATCTTTTGATAGAACACCTAAGCAAATGGAATATTATTGTAATATCAAAAAACAATTGGATGATCGTATTAAGTCAGGCGAGACAAATCTTAAAATAAAACATATTCGTGGAATACCCAAAATCTTACCTTTAAACTAGAATTGCCCAACAGTAAAGCTGACCTAATCTGCTACTACCAGAATGTGCGTGGCCTGCGTAGTAAAGTGCAACAATTTTTCTCGTCGGTTAGTGAATGTGAATTTGATTTAATTTGTCTAGTTGAAACCGCTCTCACTACTGATATGCTTAATACTAAATTTTTTCCTGGCTCTTACTATGATGTTACTAACCAATTATGGTGGTGCTTTATTAGCAGTTAAAAGTTGTGTTAATGTTGAAACACTTAATATGTCTGAATTAACCAATGCTGTGCCCTCTATTGACGCCTTAGGTTGTAAGTGCTTTTTTAATTTTGGCACAGTTTATATATTTGTTATTTACATACCACCTAACACTACAACCGTAGATTTTCGTATCTTTACCGAATTTTTTGAGCAGATGGATTGTTGTCGCGGCAAAGATATTCTGATTTTATTCGATTTCAATATTCCTAGCTTCAACAATCCTGACGCTAATGATAGTAAATGTAAGTTGACCTATAGTTTAATTGATTTCTTAAATTTAAGTCAATACAACTCAGTTACTAATGTGAATGGACGACTTCTCGATCTCGTATTGTCTAATATTGACTGTGAAATTTCACGAGATAATGCTCCTTTAGTCAAAGAAGATGTCTACCATCCTGCATTATATTTAACACTGTACGTAGTCCGTACCTCTAAAACCGATTTTCCTATTAATACAATCAATAAAACTTATAATTTTAAAAAAGCGGATTTTCCTAACCTGTACAATGCTATGCTCGGTGTTGATTGGTCCTTTCTGCTCAACTACACGAATGTAAATACAGCATGTGCGGAGTTCTACAACGTCATGTATTCTTTGTTTGATTTATATGTTCCCTTTCGTCGTAATAAAAAACATTCATTTCCAATATGGTGTACCCCTGAACTAATTAAAAATATTAAACTAAAAAACTACTACTTCAAAAGACATAAAAACAGCAAATCTGTTACTGCTCACCAAGATTTTTGTCGCCTCCGTTCACTTGTCAAAACTCAGATCTCTACTTCCTACAGCAACTATCTCCGTACTGTTGAACAATCTATTATCACTGATTCTAAGCAATTTTGGCCATTTATCCAGACTAAAAAAGGTAGCTCCCGAATAGCTGGCAGAATGTCTAACAATGATAATATTTTTGATTCTCCTGAATTAATTGTCAATGCTTTTAGCCAATATTTGAGTAGTGTTTATCTAGCTCCGCAACCCGCCACATTTGTCAATAAACCCCCAAATAATCTGCCATCTATCGACATTGTCAGCATATCAGAATCAGAAGACGAGGTTTTATCCTCTATACGTAAACTAAATAATAAGATGACTTCTGGTCCAGACCAAATTCCCAGCTTTCTTATTAAGGATTGTTTTGGAGTATTAATCAAACCCTTGGTTGTTTTGTTTAATCTCTCACTCAAAACATTATGTTATCCAGACGAGTGGAAAAAAGCCCGCATTTGTCCGGTTCTTAAATCTGGCGATCAAAGCTTAATAACTAATTACAGGCCTATTAGCATCTTATCCAACTTTGCTAAAGTTTTTGAGATAACCCTTCACTCTCGTATTTATCCCCTTGTTCAAAATTATATTTCCCCATCTCAACATGGTTTTATGGCTAAACGCTCTACCCTATCTAACCTTGCTTGTTTTACACAATACGCCTCAGTCGATGTAGTCTACACCGACTTTTCCAAAGCCTTTGACCGAATTGATCATGGTATTATCATTGCAAAATTACAAAACCATGGATTTCACGACTCGTTACTCTCATTTTTTATTTCATATCTTGAAAACCGCATGCAATATGTAACTTATAATAATTTTAATTCCAATGCCTTTGTCGCGTCTTCTGGGGTCCCTCAAGGTTCCAATCTAGCCCCTCTTTTATTTCTATTGTTTGTCAATGATTTATCTGAATTTATATCCTGCGAAAAACTGCTTTTTGCAGATGATCTAAAAGTATTCTCCACTATCAATACGCTTAGTGATTGTGATATGATTCAACTGCAAATAAACAGTATTCAAGAATGGTGCGTTATAAATAGTCTTCACCTTAATGTTTCCAAATGTAAAGTGGTTATTTATACAAGAAAACTCCAGCCAATTATATATCCGTATACTTGTAATTCTATTCCGTTGAGTCGCTGTACCGCTACTAACGACCTAGGTGTTCATTTTGATCAAAAACTTACTTTCTCTGATCATATAAATACAATATGCAGTTCCGCCATGAGAATGTTAGGTTTTATTATCCGAAACTCTAGGACTTTTTTAAACATTTTATCTCTTAAGTTATTATTTATTGCATTTGTCCGATCCAAATTAGAATACTGTGCTCTGATTTGGTATCCTTACTATGAATACCAGAAGGATTGCTTGGAGTCAGTTCAACGAAAATTTTTAAAATTCTTGTCTTTTAAGACTGATGGCACTTATCCGGAAATCGGTCTTGATCAGCATTTACTGCTCTCAAGGTTTGATCTTCAATCTCTTGATTTTCGAAGAATAGTATTCAGTCTTACTTTTTTGTACAACTTGTTACATAATAAAATTGACTGCATGTCTCTTCTTTCTTATTTGAATTTTCTTGTACCCCGCCATTCATCTCGTAGTGCACCTGCATTTTATTGTCCTACTGCACACACCAATCTACTACTAAAATCACCTATCACTGTGATGTTGCAAAATTATAACAAAATCTGTAAAGACTGCGACATAAACTTTAGCTCGCTGAAACTTTTGAAAACTCGAGCCGCAATCACTTTTAATTAAATTTAATTTAAGTAATTGTAATTATATTTTTTTTGTTTTTCTTTGGTATATAGTATGTTTTTTTTATTGAATCATGCTTGAATTTTAAATTGTTCGATTTACTATTATCTAGTACATCTATTAATTTTTTTTGTACAACTTATTATAATTATTTTTGTCCTGTAATTGGATACTTTATCTGTTGGGCAATAAAGATATTGTTATTATTATTATTACGTTTGTCATCACAAAAGTTTAAAAATTTTATAGTGTTATTAGATGCCATTGAATAATTGTGTTCTAATAAGTGTTTAGCGTAATTGGATTTATGGAGGTGTTTATACTTGTAAAAACAGTTTTCTGTTTTATTTCCATAGTAACGTTTTGTCCATGGCCTACAAATTTTTATTTTCCTGTACTTTCAGTATTGGATAGCCAGGAACCAAAAAATTGTTTAACAAAAGTGTCTGTCTGGGTACATTCCTTCCGTTTTATGTCCCGCATGGATGATCTGGATGCGCCTTGGAATGTAGAAAAGCATATCAAAAATGCATTGACAAAATAAGCTTTAAAAAAACCTAAAACCGAAAGCGGAAATTGGATACGTTTCTTTGGTACTAGGTTTTTCAGAAATTCAATTTTGTTAATTTACAAACGGAATCTGATAGAAAACCTCTCTAGCTTCAAATTGGCAGCCGAAGCTTGTTCCAAATTTGTGAGGTGAAAACATTTTCGAAGTTTTGGTTACTTTCAAAGAAATATTACTTAAAAACTGGCTAGACGATTCTCTTTAAACTGTGTGTGTGTGTGTGTGTGTGTGTAGGCTCATAGAGCTGATATTGCAGAAGGGTTATTAGGTTAGTGTTTTAATGCGCTAATTCCGCTGTGACGCGTTTTAAAAATTTTTGCTCTTTCATTTAATGAACGTGGAACAATAAAACATTTCTGTTTAAGCTAATATTGCTCATAAGTAATAGCAGTAGAATAAAATTTACTTATTAATTTTTAGGTTCGTCAATATTTAGGGGGATTCATTTCTCCCTTCCCTTAATTTTTGGGTAGTAAATTTGCTTTTTGGACTCGTGTTCTTTAATCCCAGTAAACCTTTATTCCAAGAATGAAAAAATGATCTTCTGTCCTCATTATAATTTTCAGTTTCTAACTACAATGGACACCTACAGCTTATTACCGTACGCTCTTACTTCAGTGATACGCATGGTGCGCACTTCTAGTAACTGTTAACGTGTAAAACGTTGATACAAAAATACTTTTGAAAAAATGATAAGTAACAATTAATAAAAGTACAGGAAAGTCTAGGCGAAGTACTTCGCGCAGTTTTTAATACAAACTAAATGAAGTAGTCTCTCAACGGCACTCATACTATCACATAGTTGAAATTTGAATATGGAGTTCTATTTAAATATGGACACTTTTAAATATCACCCATAAGAAAAAGAAAACAATGATATGTTAAAATACATCAGTTAAATAATATTTTGCGTTAAGAGAATTAGATGCATTATAAAAAGTTTTTAATAATGCCTTATCGAGAATCGTGAAAAAAATAACAAATACGTTATATCCAAGAATGCTTAAGTTTGTCCCAATCGAAACGTCCTCGTATCTCTTTAAATTTCAAAGAAACTCCAATTGTGAATCTCGAAGATTAAACACCCTGTATAAAGCGCATTATTTTGTATGAGTACAACAAAATCCAGGCAAAGTGCTTCTGCAAATTTGATTCATCAAAATGATGTTTATAAAGTACCTAACTAAATGTACAATTTTTAAATAGAGAAATTTGTTTAAACTTTATAGCGAGCTGGGTTTCATAGTATGACGCGTCATACTATCAAACCGTCATGACGGTATGGAACGCCGTTTTACCATTTAGTACATAAAGCGTTAGCAAATCATTTAAATTCAAACGGATGGAAATGGTATACCTAATCATAAAATATTCATCAATTACCGTTAACGAAAAGTATATTTTCGTTAACAGAAATTCATTTATATTTAAAATAATACCATAATATAACATTTTCATTTATATAATATATTGGTAAATTATAAAAATTCGTAAACAAAAAAAATCACTTATTACAAGAATAAATTACCACAACAAAAAAGAGCACCTAGCTTAAAACTTGTTTAACAACTTAATTAGTATTACATAAAAAATTGTATACCAGGAATAAGTGTAAATCTGAACAAGTGCAAACCATAAAAATCAATAACAAATACATTTCGCAATACAAAGCAATTTTTAAGCAAATGACATTCGTATACCATAGAAAATGTTAAAGCGTTAAAATATGTATATCATAAGAATGTGCATGTAATACAAATTCGAATACCATAAGAATTTGCATCTAATTGAAATTAGTATACCAAAACAATTTACATGTGGTGGAAATTACTATAGCATGGAAATTCCGAATTTCTAATATCGGAAGTGGCGCCCTTCATCGCTGAACAGATGAAGTACCACCATCTACCACATAACTCCACTAGGTTCATTTCTGTGTTTGGTAATATTCGTAAGTTGAAATTGAATTAAAAGCAATTGTGGAATTGCTAAATTATTAACAATGCCGTCACAGGTACGTCTTGCTTTAATGAGAATACAGAAAAAATATTCACGAAGTTGGGCGATTAATAAATAGTGGAAACGTTTCTACTGCGAAAAATATAATTTTACAATGTAAAAATAACTTCAACATAATCTCTGCGGGGATAAGTCGTAACCGATACAAAATTGTTATAAACAATATATTTGCCTCACATGACATTTGTATTAAAAAATTAAAAGAAGGTGAACAAGAGTATACATATTATGAGGCAAAAAGAAATAACTTTTAAAATTAAATTTTGTACACGGTTGGTATTTTATGGTACTTTTTTTAGAAACAGTCTAAACATTATTAACTATTTTAAAATAACTATGACTTACTACACATATCTAGAACCTAAAACCCTATATAAATATTTCACTGAGTGTGACCACAAACCGTGCGTTGAGTTGTAGGCAGTATTTTCACTACAAAAGTGCAAATGGTTGTTAGCAGGTAGATGGTAGTATTTCATCTGTTTCTCGATGCAGAGCGCTACTTCCGATAATAGAAACGCGGAATTTCAATGGTATAGTAATTTTCATAACATGCAAATTGTTTTGGTACACTAATTTTTATTACATGCAAATTTTTATGTTATGCAAGTTTATTACATGCACATTGTAATGGTATACACATTTTAACTATTTAACAATTTCTTTGATATACATAATTACACATTTTCATGGTAAACGAGTTTTCATGTTATTTTAATTTCTATGAAAGGCACTGTTTAGGATGTTTCCTTCTTTATGGTTTCGATATTTTTAAGGTATATGCAATTTTTTGGTGTATTGATTTGAATGTTCTACTTATATTTATTATTTTTTTTTATTGTTATAACAATTACATGAATCTCCCTAATTTTCGTTAACGGAAATTGAATTCTCGTAAACAAAAAATTTAATTTACGTTAACGAAAAAGCAATTTCTTTTTAATATGTTTAGTAGGCAAATGAAATAAATAATTAACGATGTTATGGCGCTTCTAAAAATTGCAATTTTAATAGTAAAGTTTAATTCAAATGCATTATATTTATAATGTAAAGAAATGGTTCTTATAATGATGTTCACAATTTTTGTTTACATCTTATTGAAGCATAACATAGAAAATTAGTTTCGGTTGACCGTTTTTAGAATATACCATATATTTAACATAGAATATGAATTTCCGTTAAGGAAAGATGAATTTTAGTTAATGGAAATTAATGAATTTTTATGATTAGGTATACAATTACAATTCGTTTGAATTTAAATGATTTGCAAATGCTTTATGTATATGATGAATATTCCAGCCAGTAATAATGTACGGCGTACGCAGTTCCGTCGGACCTAGGTGCAAAATCTATCATAGAGCCTAGAAAACGTAATAAAATCGTAATCCTGTAAAATGCGAAATTAACGATTACACAAAATCAACTTTAGTGCGTCATATATATGTAATAATAATTTCACCTGATTTTGTAGCAGTTGCTGCAAATCTTCCTTTCTTAAACTTGGTCCTTGCATCAAGCGAAGGGTTGTTGACAACTCCGTGCCGTCTGCAATCACAATAATAATTAAATGCTGTTAACCTGCATCTGATATTTTACTGTTTATTTTTAATTTGACATTGCTCATTCTTTAGTATTAAGGAAACAATTATTATAAGTAAAAAGAAAACTGACGCAGTCATTAAATTCGGTACTAACTAAGGAGCGTAATATTATACTACTGTACTAAAGATTTCTGTTATGGCTTTCATACGCTCATGAACAAATTTAGAATCTTTCAGAGTCAACAAAGTTGTTTATTACGCGTAACTGACCTGGTACAATAAACTGAATAACTATAAACTCACCTGCACTGCTACTGGTTTCTTTGGGGCAATTGCAGCTGTGTCCCAAGCTTCTATCTTTACATTCTAGAAGTAAGAGTAGTTTAAATATAATAATAATATTATTATAATCTATCAGCAAAACATCAATTTTTAGTAAGTTTGTTGAATGGTTCATTTAAATGCAAGTAGTATTAAAAAGTTATTTTTTCCTGTTTGCTTTTTAAAAGGTTTGGTTGAAGTGCAGTGAAATAACATAGATATCCTTGAATTGCTTTTTAAATGTTACCTTAGTTACAATATCTTTTTTGTTTTTATTATAAATAATATCTGCATTAAACAAACCAGTTGCATTATATTCCTTCTCTGAATCGTGTATTATTCCAATTATCTCTACAGATATCATTAGAATCCTACACTTGGTGAACCCGACGTGAAGATCCAACACTTTGGACCAATTCTTGAATTCTTCAATTCTTGGCTTGACAGAAGGGCGTTTCGGGGGCGAAGCTGTTGCAGGATGTTGGATGCGGAAAAGTTTTTGGATTTTGCAGTTTTATATTCGGGGGTGGAACTAAACATAGATGGCGCTGCAATAAAGGTACTATGGTGGCTATAAACGGTGTCGTTTTAAACTGACGTGCTATAATTGCTTGATGTACTGTGTTAGGTTCCCGAGATAAAATCTATGTCTTGATAAGTTTATTTGATATTTTGATTTACATTAAAATTGCTTCAACAACTTTAATAGAAGGTGAAGGAACAGTAAGCTCTGAATACCTTTTCGTGGGCGGCGTTAATGCTGAAAATGATAGCGCAGTCTAGTAATTTACTAGACTTTGGTAATAGTGCGGTTAGGCCATTGTGTCAACAGACATCAGAATTAAAAAGAACGCCGCACCTGACTAAAATTTCTATAAACATCATTATAGTCCAATTCATACAGTACTTCACCTAGGATTAGATTTTTTTGCTCAAACCCTTTGTTTGGGCGTCTAAAATAATACTCTGAGCTTATGAATTCTAACTCGGTCGGGAACCCATGAAAAATTGTCCTGTGCAAAAGGGTGATAGACAAAATTTTCGAGTTAGAGGTACAGCGAGAAATTTTAAGCTTTTTGCCGTTAACAGGCTTCATCTGCTAAAGTATTGGGGCTGCAAAAAAATTATTGATAGTCAATTGTAGCTTTATTCGTGCTGGAATTAAAAATGGGAAAGTTGATCCTATTTTAAACACACAACAACGTTTCCTACAGAAGTGGCTATTTTAACTAGTACATGTGATTGTAAGAAAAGTAAGTTCCAATTTTGCAAGAAATTACTCAACTAATACTAAAAACTTAAAATATACTGTCTGATTTTCTGGAAATTACTGAAGAGTCTGATAGTGACTGAAAATGAAAAGTTCTTTTATGTTTTTTTTATTGAAATAATTATTTATATTTTATTTATCAAATTCATATTTTTCTAATCTCTTACTTTTACCCCCTAAAATAATGGTTACTATATTATTTCGTTAACAGTCTACTACAGGTAGGTACTATTTTAAAGAATAGAAATCAGTTTTTGTTTTTTTAAATAACAACAAAAAACAACTCCTTCAACTGTTGTAGCAGTAACGTAATGTAATGTGAACGGATCTGTGCTGCAATAGCAAAGTTATGTGAATAGACCTTAAATAGTATGTAACCGGAAACCAGGTTCACGTATAACAACCATCTTGACTTTTTGTACAACTCGTGCACAGTTATGTATCGACGCTCCTATATTATTTTATAACATACTTGTAACCTATTAATATTCTAATAAAATATATATACTAAAAGTATAACATGGCGCAGTCGCAGGTGAGATAATAAAACAGTAGTAAGAAACAAAACTACAAAATAAAATATCGTGAGAAGAGTACCAAGCAGAGTACCACGAGGCAATTAATTAGAGGTTAGAAAACCACGTGTGTTCAGTTTTATAAAACTTAGCATCAATCGTAAAATGGAGTTCATTAAGCAACCCAAGCCAATGCAAATAGTTGGAGATTTAGGTGTGAACTGGAAAAAGCCTCCGATGCTTCTTAAAGACAAAGGAAATCCAAGCAGCAGTACTTCTACATTGTTTAGGCGAGGAAGCAAGAGAAGTCGTAGAAACGCTAGGATTAACAGCAGAAGAACAGGTAAATTCAAAATTAATTATAAAGAAATTAGATGAACACTTTCTACCAAAAATCAACCCGAGTGTTGAACGTCATAAATTTAACACATGTAGTCAAAGAACTGGAGTAAACTTTGATTCATATCTAACAGAATTAAGGCAAATAGCGTCCAATTGTAACTTCGGTTCACTAAAAGACAGTTTAATATGTGACAGAATAGTTTGCGGAATAAAAGAGGGTCATGTAAAAAACAGATTGTTGCGAGAACCAGACCTAAAACTAGAGAAAACCATCGACATTTGCAAAGCAGCGGAACAAAGCGAAGCACACATCAGGCAGCTACAGGAAACCAATAACTTGGATGTTGCAGGCAAAGAATTTCAGAACCGGGACCATTAAAAAAAATACACAGAGTTTTCGGCAAGATCGGCAGAGTACTATTCTGATGCCAAAGCAAGGGAACCATCAGCAGCGCACTGCTCCGAGACAATGGAACCAGGGAATTAACAGACGATGGAACCAAGGAAGTAACAACAGACAAGCTTGGCAAGCAAACCGAGGGGAAGTTTCTTCAACCAGGAAATTTAACGGTCCTCAAAATCAACAAACTTGTAGTAGATGTGGTTACACGCATAATCCAGAGTTTTGTTCAGCATTTGGTAAGGTATGCGCAAAATGTAATAAAAAAAATCATTATGCTACAGTATGTAAAGCTATAAATGTAAATACTGTCTTAGAAAACTTTGAGGATAGTCAGGAGCAAATTGCAAATATTTCAAATTCTGAATATGTATTAGGGTCATTAGAATCTGATATAACTGTGGATGTAAATAATAGTGATTGGTTTGTAGATTTGAGAATAATTGATTGTAACAAGGTTATTAAATTTAAAATAGATACAGGGGCACAAATTAATGTGATACCATTGCATGTTTATGAAAAACTAGGACTAGTTGGCTATTTGTTTCCATCAAATATGATCGTAAGGAATTATGAGGGTTCAATTTTGAAAACTAAAGGGTGCTGCAAATTACAAATTAGTGCAAACAATGAAATTAATGAATTAGTTTTTGTCGTAGCAGACACTAATACAACTGCAACTCCTATAGTAGGCATAAAAGCATTTAAAAATTTAAAACTATTAAGTATAAACCAAATAGATCAAATTCAGATTTCTAACACTAATGAAATTATCACAGAACACGCAGATTTATTCACAGGCCTTGGTAACATTCAATCACAACCATGCGAATTTAAATTAGTAGAGAATTATAAGCCTGTAGTAATTCCGTGCAGAAAGATACCATGTAATCAATTAGATAAGCTTAAGTTGGAGTTGAATAGGATGGTTAACGATGAGGTAATTTGCAAAGTTGATGAGCCAACTGAGTTCGTCAACCCTATTGTTCTAGTAAATAAACCAAATAATCAACTAAGAATTTGTCTAGACCCACAAGGGTTAAACAAAGCTATATGTAGGGAGTATTATAAATTACCCACATTTGAAGACCTTACGCATGATTTAGGGGGGTCAAAATTTTATACTACATTAGATGCTAACAAGGGTTTTTGGCAAATTAAACTAACTGAGAAATCATCATATCTTACAACTTTTGCTACACCATTTGGAAGGTATAGATTTTTAAGATTACCCTATGGCCTATGCAATGCGCCTGAAATTTTTCACAGAACGTTTGCAGATACTTTTCATGGGCATAGAAAGGGTCAAAATTTATATCGATGATATTATAATTTTTTCAAAAACGGACCAGCATCATAATCAGATATTGCAAAAGTGCTCACCAGAGCAAAAGAGCGGGGTGTTAAATTTAATAAAGAGAAATGCAGATTTGAACAGAACAAAATTAAATATGTTGGGCAGATTTTAACAGGACAGGGAATTACACCTGATGCCGGCAAAACAGAGGCTATCAACCAAATTCAGATACCAACCAGTAGGGAAGAATTGGGCAGATTTCTTGGCATGGTTACTTATTTGTCACGTTTTATTCCGAATCTTTCGCAATTAACTTACAATGTAAGGCAATTAATGAAACAAAAAGTTGAGTGGCTATGGACCACTATCCATGAGAAGGAATTCAAACACTTGAAAACAGTAATATCGACCCAACCTGTTCTAGCATATTTTGACATGAAACAACAAATAACTTTATCAGTAGATAGCTCAAGTAAGGGTATTGGTGCAGTTATATTACAAAATAATAGACCGGTAGCATATGCCTCAAAATCGCTGACGGAAACACAAAGAAAGTACGCACAAATTGAAAAGGAGTTGTTGGCAATTGTTTTTGGGTGCCAGCGCTTCCATCAATATGTGTGTGGTACTAAAATTTTGGTCGAAACGGACCACAAACCACTAGAAGCCATTTTTAACAAACCCTTGAACAAGTGCCCTCTCAGGTTACAACGGCTACTTATAAGTTTACAACCGTATGATTTAACAGCCACCTACAAACCGGGTAAATATCTATATATAGCTGATACACTGTCCAGATCTAGTTACGATGATCAAAATTTTTCCATAAATGAAAACGAAATCGAGGCTCAAGTGAACCTTATAGATTATATAAGTATTAGTAAGCAAAAGTTTGATAAGTTAGTACTAGAAACAAAAAATGACATCGAGTTAAGTGAATTGGCCAAAGCAATAAAGGAAGGCTGGCCAAATACAAAAAAACAAATAAATATATTAATTAAACCATATTGGCATTGTAGACACGAACTTGTAGAAATGAAATAAGCAATTTTTAGAAATAATCAGATTGTGATTCCAAAAGTAGTGCGACCAGAAATTATAGATAGATTGCAGTATAATCACCTAGGGATAGATAAAACTATATTAAGGGCGAAAGAATTAGTGTACTTTCCTTACATAACTAAACATATTACAGATGTAATAAAAAATTGTCCAGCTTGTCTAACATATCAAAATAGTCAACAAAAAGAACCAATAATCAGCAAAGAAGTAGCTACTAGACCTTGGCAAATTATAGCCGCTGATTTGTTTTACTTTAATGGTAAGCAATTTCTTTTAATAGTAGACACATTTTCAAAATATCCAGAAGTATGTTGTTTAAATAATAACAGTACAAGTGATATTATTATACATAATTTTAAATCTATATTTGCAAGGCATGGTAAGCTTGATTTATTACATACAGACAATGGCCCACAATTTGTAAATCTGAAATTTAACAATTTTTTAACAGAATGGGAGATATCTCATCAAACGAGTACACCTCATTATTCTCAATCAAATGGATTTATAGAAAGACATGTACAAACAATTAAAAAGTTGATTAAGAAATCACATTTTGATAATAAAGATATGTACTTAACTTTGCTCGAATATAGAAATACTCCCATAAGTACTGAATTACCATCGCCAGGACAACTTTTGTTTGGTCGTCGTCTCAAAGGCGTAATTCCGGTTAATGAAAATTTGCTTACTCCTAAATATGCAGGGCAATACAATCAAATCCTCAATCAGAGGCGAGACAAACAAGAAATTTATTACGATCAGGGAACCAAAAATCTGAAACCTCTTGAAGTAGATGAAAAGGTTATGTTGCAGAATCCTCAAACTAAAAATTGGGAACCCTCAAAGGTTGTCAAAATTGACCAAACCCGACCACTATCTTATTTGGTAGAAACCGATAAAAATAAATCATACATAAGAAATAGGAGATTTTTAAAAAAGTTTAATAAAAATAACTTTACGGAAAATAGTGATAGGGCTGATGAAGAGTTTGACGACACACTAAATTCTTATTTAACAAAAAAAACTACTCTACCGCATTATAAACCCAGTGAAATAAATAATAGCAATAATGTAGAAAATGTTGCTAGTGGACATGAAACTGCTAATACAACTGTGAATAATCCTAAGATTATTAACAGGTAAAAGAAAGGAGATGAGGGCCAAAGATCACACTTGCCTCAAACAAGATCAGGTCGTGTAAAAAAAAAGCCGTCATTTCTCTTAGATTATGTTACCTAATTTTTTAAGTTTTGTAATGTACCTTTATGTCATATTATATAAGATTATTTTATAGTTTAGTTCATCTTGTTTGGTTGGAACTTAATTGTTTATTATAGTGTAAGCTTTGAAAAAAAAGGAGTAGTTGTAGCAGTAACGTAATGTAATGTGAACGGATCTGTGTTGCAATAGCAAAGTTATGTGAATAGACCTTAAATAGTATGTAACCGGAAACCAGGTTCACGTATGACAACTATCTTGACTTTTTGTACAACTCGGGCACAGTTATGTATCGACGCTCCTATATTATTTTATAACATACTTGTAACCTATTAATATTCTAATAACATATATATATATACTAAAAGTATAACACAACTGCTCTAAAAATAACACCACTGTTAAATCTGATGCATCCTTTTGATGTTTTCACGTAGTACTTGTATGTTCTTTGCACTGGTATAACTTTGCTTAACAGTTCTTAGGACAAATTAAGAATTTGATTTGATCTTCTTGTCCACTTAATTAAATAAATGCACAGTTTTAGAATCGACAGTTTTTGTTACATCCTTCCTAATTTTTATACATACTTTCAGCTTCGTCTGTGATTTTTCGGTACCGTTTACAAATTCCCCAAACTGATTTGGCAAATCAAGAACTTGTTCAAGGGTTTCACGATGTCAAATTTAAATTTTCTTCCAAGCTCATTATTTGAGCTTGTACTTTCCAAAATATCCATGCTTTTGAATTATTTTAGAAAATTGCAAATAATAATAAATAAACTTTATGAGGATAGGAAAGGCCCAAGTTAAGATGCAGTCAGAGTTTCAATCTAAAGGTTTGAGATTAAGTTGGAACGCTAGGAAAAACCATCCTGTGACCCTACTGCACTTTTGCAGCTACATATAACTGTATTCCATGTCCTTTGAAGTACACTTACATTCTCTGGACGAAGCAGTAGAATTGCTAATACCAACAATATTAAAAATTTGAAAATAAACGTTGCGCGTTTGCAGCCTGATGCCAACTAGTACTCTAAAAATTATACAATTTACATCATTAAAAACAGCACGAATAAAGCTATAATTTATCACCAATACTTTTTTTGCAGGCCTTATACTTCAGCAGATATGACAGTGTTATAATGACAAAAGGGTTGAAAATAATTAGAATTTTGTGTACATTCGAAGCGAGAAAATCGCGTTTAAAAAATTTTAACTCCGTAAGGGGCCGTGTATTTTCACGAATTTAATATTTTTACAAAAATAGAATGATCACAAAAAACCGTTTAAAGTTTTTGCCACAGGTATTTCTAATATTGAAATATCTCGAAAATGTTTCTAATGCCCTTTTGCACAGAACGATTTTTTGACAATTTACAGATTTGGAGTCCGTAAGGCATATAGGAAACATTGTTTGCAAGGTCGTAGCTTTTTAATTCAGAGTGCCGTCAAGCTCATTCTTAAGCGACTTTTTCAGCCGCGAGCACTATGAGTGAAACTTGAAAATACTAAAATATGATAATTTAATATGTATACTGTATAGGTCAGAAATTTAGTGTCGCACGTGTTTAGCGGCTCGAAATTTCAAATTTTTGAAGCGCAGTTTTGGCCCGTTCCTGAAAATTTTGAGAGTTTTTTATCGGTTTCGAGATCATGAAAAAACACAGATTTTCCGAAATTTTCTACCTGGGACATACTGTATAAAGTTTCATTAATAATTTCGCCTACCTATTAGGAACTAAAACACTCCTGTATTGATCTTAGATTGGCAAAGCACGTAATATAAAATGGTACCACTATAAGGAAGAACCGATAAGAAGAGTCGTGTTTTCATCAACTAAAACTTTAATTGGCGAAAGCACTGCCTTCTGAAAGGAGCCTGGACATTTCGCCGAATGCCCAAAACGCCGACTCTATGTTTTGGATGTCCAAAACGCCGACCAGGTCCAAAACGCCGACTACTACTCGAGGACCATTTCGCCGACTACGCCCAAAACGCCGACTAACGTGCATTGGACATTTCGCCGAACGTGCCCAAAACGCCGATACATGATAAAAGACGCTACAGAGATCGATACATTAGCGTCGGAGCCGAATAACTGCCGAACTTTGCGTGTCCATTACGCCGATTATTTCGCAAAGGACACTTTGCCGACCCTGACCAAAACGGCGAAACGAGACTATGACCAAAACGCCGACCATGTCCAAAACGCCGAACGTTTGTAGGAGCCATTTTGCCGCCCGCGGCCAAACCGCCGAAATCAAACTATGACCAAAACGCCGACCGTGTCCAAAATGCCAAACGCTCAAAAAAATCAAAACCATTTTGAATTGATGAGTCCATTTGTTTAAAACCCGCCATTTTCTTATGGCTAAATATTTGTTTTTGTAGCTCTAGGATCAGACGCAGAATTAAAAGACCTTTCAAATGAAATGTCACTCTTTGCCCCTTTCTATTTAAAACAAAATTCAAAATGGCGCCCAGTCGCCATTTTGAATGATACAAAATTTAATTTAATTAATACTGCGAAATGTATCAGCATAAAATACATTCTTCATCAACCCTTTATTAATCAACAGGTAGCAGAAGCACTTCCACAAAAATAACTTAACCCACGACACGACGTCACGATCAAATGCTAAAACAAGATTCAAAATTTTTAAAAACGATTAAGATCTGCTTGATTTATAAAATTTATAATCGACGCACGGTTGCGCAACCGATTGAAGAACATTACGTACATAAAATCAACTACATTAGAACTCATAATGGTATCTTCTTTACCGGCTGTTACTGCCACCTATGAATGAACTATTACAAGTACATGCTTATCTCCCCTATGTTCATTTATGGTTCTGTCGGCGTTTTGGTCAGGGTCGGCAAAGTGTCCCTTACGAGTGTTCGGCATTTTGGACATGGTCGGCGTTTTGGTCATAGTCTGATTTCGGCGTTTCGGTCGCGGTCCGCAAAGTGTCCCTTACGAGCGTTCGGCATTTTGGACACGGTCGGCGTTTTGGGCATAGTCTGATTTCGGCGGTTTGGCCGCGGTCGGCAAAATGTCTCTTACAAGCGTTCGGCGTTTTGGTCAGGGTCGGTAAAGTGTCCTTTGCGAAATAATCGGCGTAATGGACACGCAAGGTTCGGCAGTTATTCGACTCCGACGCTAATATATCGATCTCTGTGGCGTCGTTTAACAAGTGTCGGCGTTTTGGACACATTCGGCGAAATGTCCAATGTACGTTAGTCGGCGTTTTGGTGTAGTCGGCGAAATGGTCCTCGAATAGTAGTCGGCGTTTTGGACCTCGTCGGAGTTTTGGACATACAAAATAAACAGTCGGCGTTTTGGGCATTCGGCGAAATGTCCTAGACCCTTCTGAAATACCTTTAAAGTGCTACCACTTCAACTGACATTTGTTTACAGAATGGGAGGCAGGTAGTTATTTTCTGAACTTTGTGAAACTACACGAGCACACTGTTTTATCATTATTATACTGCAAGCAACGTCGTAAAGCACACCGTAGTCAATATGGCGTATTCCATATAGCGGAATTATTTGATAAAGTTATTCGTATTACACTAAGATAAAAACAAGATAATCATTACACATATTAAGTTTTAGTGTAACTCACACACGCACATTAACGTTTTTATAGCGTTCCTACAACTAACTAAAAACTGACAGCAGTTTTCGTTTTTTGTCAACTCATAAAATTTTATATTCACTTTTAGTAAGAACACGCTAAGAAGTTTCACATACAACTTGCGTGCTCGGCACACACTTCTTTTTTCTTATTGCGTGTTAGCAAACAGATAACTTAAATTTTACGTTAAATCTTACCATGTTTTGTGGAAGAGCTTTGGCATTGTTCTCCAATATAATCATCAGTACAGTCACATTTTACAGACGTTGTTCCTACGTGACTGCAAAAAAGAATGTGTAAACGAAGTTATTCTTAATAATAACAACAAGCAAAACTTTTGTTGCTGACGAAAAGCGTTTACGCTTTTCTTGCATCAAACATTCAAAATTATAGAAAAAGTCTTTCATAAACTACCGGGAAGCAAAATATTATACTTCGACTACGTTTTTTGCAGCTATTTAATACTAGCATTATTACAATATAATTTAAAAATTACCTGCAAGTACCTCCATTTTGACAAAACGCAGAACCATCGGAATTGCACAGAGAACTTGGACCATTAGAACATGTGGGTCCTGAATACCCCGCAAAACATTGACAATAGAATTTCCTGCAATCGTATTGTATTCATTATTAAATTGCTGTGTATGTGTATTTAGGAAAAATAATACAAGAAAAATAATTATGGAAAAAAATCCAGCAAAACAATTTATTGAAAGAAAATTCAGAGGAAAAGAATTCATAAACAAGTTCGGTCGATTATTTCTATTAAAAAATTATTATTATAAATAATACACGTAAATAGAATATAAAAGATAACATATTTCTACGTATTAGGCAAATTAAAAATTAATATATTCATTACAATTATTTAAAAACTGACCAATGCCGAAGCAATACCGTCGAAAACAAAAATATCGAATGCAAATAATGTTAAATGATAAAATTGTTATTTGCAATTTGCTATTATTAAGACTCCATTGAAAAAATATAATGTTTTAGAACTTGAAGAAACAACAGTTTTGTTTAAAAAGAAAACCTATAATATCGCCCTGTCCCAACTTTTTAGCATATTTCTATTCGATGTTGTTGACAATCCACTATCAAATTTTACCCACTGGCCGTAACATGTTCTGCCATAGTAATAAATAATAATAATGAAACAAACAACTGTATTTTATATTGCGGATTTTTTGTGGATTATTTTTTTTATCTTTTTTTTCGGATTATTTCTTTTTTGGTGGATTTTGTTTTCTTGATTTATTTCACAATTTACCGCTGTAGAAATGTAAACTTTAGCTAAGCAAATAGCAACTTGCAAAAAAATAATAGCAGTCTATGCTTTTATATAAGTACGATTTCTATTTAAGAATAAAATGCAAACGTAGTATTTTTTGTTGTTGAGAATTAAATGTGGAAACAAATTTACACTTTGACTTTAAACAATAAATTTTCTTGTAACTTGTGAATAATACAACAGAATTATTTTGTCATTGCTATTTATATGTGCTTTTAGTGGAAATTGTGAAATGGGTATGTTTTTAAGTACATAAGCAATTTTAGCAAATATGTTTTAGTTATAAATTTTATTTTAAGTCTGTGATAGTCATATTAAGCCATTCTATAATACTCATGGTCAGGACAATCGCATCTTTCAAATGCATATGATTTTTGAATCTAGAAAAAAAACGACGACAAAACCACATAAAAACGCTTAAAAACACGGCGCAAAAAAGGCGAAGAAAATATGCTTGGAAAAAAGCAATTGTAAAATTTGGCGAAAAAAACAAGAGCATGTTAGTATTTTAACGCTAAATATGCATTAAGCTGCAAATTTAGAGCAGTACAGTGTCTTACAGCAGACCTTATTTTTTAAAGTTAATTTTTGTGGATGGAATCCCCCCCCCCCCCAGGCACTAGACTCGAACGACCACTGTTAATCATATTTACCTATTTTTGTCACCTTATTTATTGGTATGTTTATGATGTGCAAAAAAACAAACGAATAAATAATAGCAACATCGTTTTAACTTTATAATTTAGTTTTTCCAACAAACAATTAAGTTATTGAAAATAACACTACGTATTATTCTAGTATACATCAAATTGACTTGATTTTTTCGCCTTTGAGGCAGCTCCAGTAATTAGCGTTTACAATAAGACTAGAATACTTATTTCACAACTCCCCAACACAAAATATATAGACATTCTAAATGCCTTTGTTATTCTTCATCTTTTATCAGCTTTTTTCCTCTCTTTTTTTATCCGCGGTTTTTTTACCTTCATCTTTATTTCTCGGGTTTTTCTATCGATACCATTTTTCTTGCGTCTTTTTTCTTCGGCTTTCTTTCCCGGTTACGATCATTTACGACAGATAAGATAACTTACAAAGTAGTAAGAAGGTGATTTTGCTGTTTATAGACCAGTATTAGAACTACTTACATGAAATCATCATAACAAATTCCTGTAAAACCACAGTCACTCATGGTACAACTGTTGCTCCTTATTGGTTCTGGAGTTATTTCATACGTAATATTAAATCCGTACACATCCAGAAAATAATCTAAAATTCTTAGGTGAGTGTTTTCAATTGACTGAAGCTGAAACGTAACAACTAAGACATTTTGTTGTGTCCGCACCCATTTTACTTTGGACACGTTGTTCTCTAAAACTGTGTGTATTCGCTTCCCCAAGATATTATATCTCTTGTCATAGGTTTCATATTCTTCAAAGCTTAAACCTTCGAATACAAACAACTCAGTAAGATAAACAACAATGGAAGTATTAGTAGACGCAATTTCTGTAGCATCGATCACCCATTTACACAATATAGGTACTCGAAATTCATTCGGAAATCCCGGAGTTTGAAGAATTCCGCGAATAGCAGTTAATGTTCCTCCACATTGTGGCAAATTTTCTCCATGTGCATAGAAGTCGGAGGAAACACTAAGCATGCTCCACCAGAAAGCAATGATAACTTTCCAGCTTTTTTTGGTGTGCATCGATTATATCAGCCTGAAAATAAAGTACAAGTTAGACACCTCAGTTGTTACAACTAAATGTAATTTTACTAAATAACAAGTCTTTATTATTTAAAAAAAATGATGAAGAAAAACAGAATAGAGAACGGTTATTTGACTGACGTGTTTCGCCAAAAATATATAAAATCATGCTACCTTAAACACTTTATTAAAAAATTTTGTAATTTAGCTAAGAAATTTAATGTTTGTTTATTAAATATCATCGACTTGAATTTCCTAAAAACCAGAATTTAATTAAAGAAAACTTGGAGAAAGCTAATAAAGCTGAAGATAAAACTTTTGCAGAGAATTCTAAGGGCAGAGACATCGTAGGCAATTTCATGTCTTCGTATAATGAATTAATTAAATTAACTTCGAACCCTTAACGACATTACGTTACCTAACTACAATTACAAAGTCGTGATTTCGTTTCTTTAATAGATATTGCGAAAGCTGAAGGTATTAATGACAAAATATTTTGAAAGAAAACCTTTTGCAAATGTATGCTGTGGCCAGTTTTTCAGAATTTTTGTTATTAGTAAAGTTATTTTAATCTAATAATCCGTTTAATAAAATCTTTACTTAGATGGAAATCTGTTGGCAAATTAAGGTTACATTATTTTAATTTTAGTTCATTTTATAAATAAAAACTAAACCTTAGAGAGCTTGTGTCAAAAAATAAAAAAGGTTTATAATTATAACCTTCCATTCCATCCATCCAAATTCATAGAAAGCGCCACAGTGAAATTAAAGCTTTCAAAAAAAAATTGTAGCAAATGCTAGATACTAATACTTGTCGTTGCCATATTTGCTAAAGTAACATTTAATAATTATCTTTTGTACAGCGGACAAGGGACAAAAGTAATTGAAAAAACAATATGGTCAAAAATCAATTATATAGGTAGAGTCAGCTATAAAGTTTCTAACAGGCTCAAAAAATTAAATATTAATGTAGCTATACACAATCCGAATAAACTCTATAAACACCTAGTAAACAATAAAGACACAATAGAAAAATATTCAAAAAATGGTATCTATCAAATAGACTGTTCTAATTGTGATGCAATATATATATAGGACAAACAGGTCGCAGTTTTAATACAAGAATTAAAGAACACATTAGATCAATTAAATACAATCATAAATCAACAGGCATTTCCCAACATTGTATTACAAACAATAATTTTTTCAAACACACAGATACAAAAATTTTACACATAGAAAACAAGGGTAACCGATTAAATAAATTAGAAAATTTAGAAATTAAAAAGGCAATGAGGAATAATAAAAATTTAGTTAACGACCACACCGATTTAGGTAATTCACCCCTCCTTGACCTACAGACCCTTCAGTCAACAAAGCTTAGAAACACATGTGGTGACACTTAAAATCAGGGCGGTGACGACCGAATTCTAGAAATAAGCATTTTGTACATCTTCGGATTTTTAGTTAGTTAGTATTGTAAACTCCTGAAGATAACCGAGATGGTTGAAACTCGAGTCGAGTAAATAAATACCAACAAATTGTGAAACAATTTACCAAGTGTTTTATTTTATTAATATACTATTAATTTTAAATAGTTGAATATTTATTCCTTCTTCTTTACGGAGCAAAAAACAGCAAAGAATCTTTACATACATATAGATACCGGTGCTTTGTACAATCCATAACTAAAAGTTTACCAGACTAGCATCCTTGCCTCTAACAGAAGGTGGAGTTCGGATGCACTAGTTTCGTACTTACCACCAAATCCAGCAGTGGTACGGAAATGTGAAATCGTTTCTGGATTGAGGATAGAAAAACTCAAAAAATGGTTAATGACGCCCACCTTTCGAGAAGCCCCTCCTCGGGAATGATTAAAACTCATTTCTTGTAAATGGGCACGCAGCTAGTGGTTGCCGAAAAGTAGATTTGCGTTGCTCTGTGGTGTGTGACTTGTCCCAAGGCAAATCATACTTAAATGTGGGCGTAGATGAAGTACATGACAATGAGGATATTGATATTAAAATAAACCTTCTGGGACAATTTCCAACTGAATTTGGATTATAATACAGAAGACAATAAGGGACAAAATGATATCGAGTCAATCACTGATCAACCGTCGTCCTTGGGTAGTTTTTTCTTTACTAAAATCGATAGAAATCGGTGTAGCATCTATTATAAATATTTCGTTGGCTGGAAAATATCAGTAATGAAAAACAAAATTACAAACTTGAAAAAAGGCCATTTTCCGATCCCTGTAACTCTAAAACAAACAGTCGCAACAACAAATGCATACATTTCTTTGTAGGAAATTTACTCCTCTTTAATTCCGAGTACCACATATTTTACTCTAAAATTAAGGTCAACAGATACTGAAGAATATCCTAGAAAATGTCAGTTTTATCCAGTTTTTTCAAGATGATGGCCAAATCCGGGCTTGATAGATCGTTTAAAAATAGTATGTGTTTTCCGACGTCTAAGTAAAGAGATTAAAACTAATTCCAGCTTCCGCAATAGCCCTTTTAAAACGACCTGACGACCGGCCTAGACCTTTAAAATTGGAGCATATTTTCGTTGAGAATTTAAAGAACTTCAAATGAACACCTATGCAAAAGCATAAGAAATTAAAGAAAAAAAAGCATTCCCATTTAATGTATTCTTATTAGGAATTTGTGCCTAATCTTATAATATACTGTAAAATATTCTTGAAAACACAGGGTGTAATTATTTTAAAGTATGAGAAAGTACAAGCAAAGTACTTTGCTAATTTTGTTTGGTCTAGTCGAATACCACTCGACTATCTCAGCATATTCAAATACTTTCTCTCTTTTACGAACAAAACTAGTATTGCTTCTTGGAAACACCCCTTGTGTTCCGCTCGAGATGTTTCCGAGCAACGCAAATTTTGTTCTCACAGTCGGGAAAGCATTTTTATATACTAAGATAGTCTTGTGGTATTATAACTGATTATATTATTTCCAATATTCTAACTAATCAACATTGCCTATTTTCAATATTTGCTCCAATTACAAGCGTATTTCACGAAAATTTATGGTATTGTCATGGCGACTGGTATTTTCCTTGTACTATCATTTTGATATTCTCGTTTTCGTATTTTCGCTGTTCCATTAAATACATGCAGCAAAGGATATTAAAATAAAGTAGCTGTGATTAGTCGGTAGCCAAGGTTATTAAAGAATTGTGTCTAGCCGGTAAAAGCAACAGACGATCTTCAGACCCGAATCGAAAGTTGGGTAGAGTGGGAGCCAAAATTAATATTTTATTTCATACTGCTTTTTTTAAAACAATGTTGTTGGCCTTTGCGGTCAGCTCGAGGTTATGGTTAAGAGCAGTTATATTTTTAAAGACAAAATACGAAAACAGAGTTGCATTCGCTCACTGTGATTGAGGGCATACTAACTGCGCAAGTCCTAATGTGGTCGCTCGGTCATGTTCGGGATCAAGTTGCCTGTAGCAACTAGACGCAAGTTTATTAAAGTAAATAAACAAAAGTCATTATGAAAAATAATTTGCAAAATGAGTGAAAATAAAGCTCGTTTTGCCAGTGTTGCCTTAGACTAAACCGACCGCCAATAAACCAAACACAATAACTGTATGCTAAAATGCTAAAACATTATATATTTGCCAATTTATTAAAAAAACAAAGTTTCTAAGATATTCAAAATTATATTTCACATGGACAAAATAAAATAATAGGTAAAAATTAAACTTTATCGTCTGAATAATTCAGCATCAGTAGATAAACAATTCTCACTTTCCTCATCCTTAACATCTTGAGGTATACACAGTATGTCCTCGAGATATTTCTGTCGTCAAACCATTTTATTTTGTTATTAAATTTGTTATTTAAACAATACCACCCATGGAAATTAATTTATTGTAAATAAAACAATTCTTAATTTCAACAGGTCTTTATTTTAGCCTTATGCGTATTTCGACATGTTGACGTCATGTTCAGAGGCAAGATTAGCAGTAAACAGTTGGTGTTGCCATAGGAACAATAAATTTTCATAACTTGATCTTGATTTTCTATATCTGCGTCCAGATGACTTGATTTATCATTCCAAAACGTCCAATAATGGTGAATTTAAGAGATCAATTTGCTCATTTATTAAAGGTACAGATTTTAAATGTTTGTGATTTTCAAATGCTTCCAGTATATCTAATTTACGTTTATCATCACAAAAATGTAAAAATGTTATAGTGTTATTGGATGTGATTGAATGATTGTGTTCTAATAAGTGTTTAGCAGAATTGGATTTATGTGGATTTATATCAAAGGTTCTAATTGTTTGTCCTATATCAATCGAATAACAGTGCGAGCAATTTAATTTGTAAATGCCTGATTTTAGTAAATTGTCTGTTTTTTTAGCATTAAACAAAGCGTTTAAAATGTTTTTAATGTTTTATAAGTTAGTTTACATTTATTTGTTTTGTTTATAATTTTGACAATTTCTTATAATTTCTTGCCAAAATATAGAATATACGCGTATTTCATTTTATCTGATGAATACATTTTCTGAATAGTTAATTTATAATTTTCAATTTGAATTTATCAATAAGTTGAGTATTATAACCATTATTGTATGCACTTTGTTTAATAATTCTATAATAATGATTTTATAATAATAATTTAATAACAGACTATTTACTAAAATCGGGCATTTACAAATTAAATTGCTCGCACTGTTATTCGGTTTATATAGGACAAAAAATTACAAACTTTGATATTAGGAGCAAGGAACACGTACATTGTTACAAATATAAACACACACATAAATTCAATTATGCTAAACACGTATTAGAACACAACCATTCATCTCATAACACTATCAAACTTTTACATTTTTTTGATGATAAACGTATGTTGGATATACTAGAAGCATTTGAAATCCACAAACATTTAAAATCTGTAGCTTTAATGAATGAGCAAATTGATTTCTTAAATTCACCGTTATTCAGCGTTTTTGAATGAGAAATCAAGTCATCTGGACACAGATATAGAAAATCAAGATCAAGTTATGAAGATTTATTGTTCCTATAGCAACACCAACGTTATTGGTTTGGTATTACCAATAACCAATAACACCAACTGTTTACTTTTAATCTTGCTTCTGAAAATGACATGTCAACATGTCGAAATACGTATAAGATTAAAATAAAGACCTGTTAAACTTAAGAATTGTTTTATTTACAATAAATAATAAAACAATAAATTAAAATTAACTTCAACGAAGTAAAGCTCAAACTTATAAATAAAATTTATATCAATTTCCCAACACAATCACTGCTATATCTGTGTCGGAAGCCCTTATTATTATTTTGCTGTTAATTTCTATTTTAGCTAAGTGGTAAACAATACGCGAATCGGCTTCTCGGTTTTTATTTGTTACAAAAACAATTTTGTTTCCAACGAAGAAAGAATAATCGTCACGTTTTGAGTAAAATATGCGTTTGAACAGGGCAGAAAGTACATTTAATTTTCGATCAAATAATTTTCTCTTCGGTAAAAGATGAGGAATGTGATCATCAGGGTGCGGATGTAGGGAGGCTAGATTATTACATCATTACTGGTCCTAATCAAAGACGACCTGGACATTTTTTAAAGACACTTCGCAATAGTAAATTTAAAACTGCTCTAATAGATTACTTCCATAGTTCGCGGGAACCTGACGGCTATTCTTTCTTGATTGGAAATAAAACTGTTTTTGTAAGAAATGAAAAGAAATGCTATAAAGTTGAGGCAAATGACGATCAAATGATAAAATACGAAACAGTAGAATTACGATGCAGTCACCAAGAAGCCGATTCGCATCTTGTTTACCACTTAGCTAAAATATAAATTAACAGCAAAGTAATAATTAGGGCTTCCGACACAGCTATTGCAGTGATTGTGTTAGGAAATTTACATATAATTAATTGTACTGTTCAGATGTGGATGGAGTTAGGGGGTTAGGCCACTTGTCGAACAATACAAAAAAATTCATAGATTTACTAGAATTTTTATTCAATTAGGTGAGAATATATGCAAAGCATTGCATGCTTTTCACGCCTTTACGGGATGCGATTAAGATTCTGCTTTTTATGGAAAATGTAAAAAAAAAACGTTTGATCTATTAATTATATAAATCCACAAGTTTGCGAAGCCTCTAGTTTTCTGGAATCTGACCAAAATCTAGATGATCCGCTTATAGCTAAATTAGAAGAGTTTTCTTGTGTCTTGTATGATAAAAAAAAGTTGTAAATATCCATACGGCGCGGTATGAAATTTTTACAGGCGCCTATAAAAACAGCACACACATTAACCCTTTGAAGGTAAAAACAGCGTTTAAATCTTTCCCATTTCCCCAATGTAAAAGTGTTTTCATAGAAAAAATAAAAAAAGCCAACCAAATTGCTTCTCGTCCGGAGAGGTGTTAAAGCGATAGCCTGTCTAGTGCAGTAATTTAAAGATGAGCCAATAACGATGGATCTTTTACTGAAAGAGTGTAATACAACCCATCTTTTCTAAAACGGCACAGGGCTGTGAAAAACGATTAGCAGATAGTAAATGGTTAACACCAAATCCCGCTAATCCGGATATTTGCTCAGTAAGGTTATTGAAGAAAATGTTGTCAAAAAGAGCAGCCAACATAACTACCGACTGGCTATTTTTAGCTGTCGACCTTGGCTGGAAAACAAATGACCACCGTTGGTAAAAAACATGCCAATTGGTAAGAATGAAATTAGTAAACGGACTAGATTTACAGCAGAACTTATTGAAATTGAGACGAAAAACCGTAAAATTACCAACCATTCCAACAGATCAACAGCTGTTAGTATTTTGGCTAGTTGTGGCGTTAATAAACAAGAAATTATCAAAATCACCGGACACACTACATCTGACTCAATCAAACCATAGCTACAAATAAGAAGAAACCAACACACGAAGATAGTTTCGAATTTACGTCTGGACAACCCATTGCACGATTTGGTAAATAATACCGAACAATCGTCTACGTCAACAGAAACTTGTTCTAATAATTGCAATAATATTTATAATAATTGTACATTTTATAACTATAATAAATAATCAATATTTTATTCAATTTGGGGTTTTATGTGTAGCAAATGATATAATCTAGTCGAATATCACTCGACTATTTTAGCATATTCAAACACTTTCCCTACACCGAGAAAAAAGAAATGGTTAAATGAAATAATTTGTGCAAGTTGAAATTTTAAACATTCAGTCAAACAAATTTTAGTGTATTGAAGAAAAAAACTGTTTATTCTAAACGTTTGGAAATGATTGAAGCAAAATAAAAAAATTATTAACTTATTTTCATTGCTTGAAAATATTTGCACGTTGAAGTAAGGAAAGTTGAATGTTGTCTGAAGGTACCGTTAAATTCATACGCTAAAATAATATTCGTTGTTGTTTAAACATACTTGAATTTTTACATAAAGTTTGGTGGGATTTGCACCTACAGACTCCGTAGTTTTAACTGAAACTTTTTCATGTACATTGGTTCAAAACGCTAAAAATGTTAGTTAGACGCTTTGGATATTCAAATACTTGATTCAAGAACTTGCTGTTTTAAATCAACATAATAAATGATATTGGCGTAGCATATTCGTTTATTAAAGAGGGGCTTGCGCATTAATTGATTTAGTAACCGTTTTTTGTTCAATGAATCATAAGCGTCAGTTTTGTTGCGGTGGTCATCGAAGTGTGCCGGTTGTACTATAATGTTAAAATTTGCATTTGCAGTACCTACCAAGCTGTGAAATTTAGGTAGGTAAGTACTATCAAAGACTAATAGTCTTTGGTACTATTTTTATTTGTTAACGTAACATTACGCAACCGGTGTAAACTAACATAACTTGCATTGTCAATGCTACGGATTTTCTTCGTTTGAACAAATAAAATTTACTTAATACGCTTGCTGATACCTCCTTAAACTTGTATTGAACCAACAAATAAATTTGTTGCAGTTTGAAAATGATTTAAAAAAATCTTTCCAACTTCCATAATTATAACAGGTGGGAAAGCTTTTCGAAAAGCTGCAACCGATCAAGTCTGCACTAGTTAAAACAAGCGAAGAGTTAGTCAGCAATTTAACAATGGACTTAAATGAGGGTAACAATTGACCAGTAAAATAACACTGATTATTATACATAAATGTGTTTTATTATTAGACTACAAATGCAGTTCAAATAAGTGCGTTAGTAGATGTTTCCACCAGAAGGGATGATGAGGACTGAAACCTTACACTTGAAACCAACGATAGTGGAAGAGAGTATTATAGACCACATAAAGGTAAAAGTTACACTTACAAACGATATTGATTTGGACTTTACCATGTAAAATTAAACTGTGCAAATATTGGCTTTCTTAATCATTTTAGAGCAGAATAGTAAAGAGCTAATTGTTTGGAATTAAAGCTGCATCTATGAATGAATGACTTCTTTTTTTAAATAATATAACCATTTTCCATTTTCTCATTTTTATAATTAACATTTCTAATATTTAAAAAATAAAATCGAGCATTATGAGCAGTGGTTGATGCCGAAAAAATTATACATGGCTAAGTCTCAAATCTAAATCAACACCGTATTTCATGTATTTATATTCTATTGCTATATTAATTTTAATTATGTGCTACATAATTACTTTAATAACTATTTTACCATTTATCTAATCAGTGCAAGTTTATATTTTACATATAGCAAGATAATTTCACTCTATTATTGTTTGTTATGTTTAGTAGGTTATTTTTTCATATTTCCTTTTGGTAAATTGTTGGGTGTACGTGCTTATAAAATGATATTGTCTTTTCTGTAACGGTACGTCCAAAAGCTTAAAACTGTTTGTATGTCGCATCCAAATAAAACATAAATGTTTTGGAAAATTCACTTGTAAGCAGTAACAATGTTCTGTTCATTCCATAATATATTTTTATTTAAACAGTACCTTCTTCGCAAACATTTTAAAGAGATAGAGATAGTTAATGAAGGTAGTCACAAACCTGTGCAACATAACCGTTGTTCAGACGATGTACCTTACCACTAGCAGAGCATATCTCCAGCTCAGGATTTTAGCCAAAAAAAGGTTTGATTAATAGTTTTGCTTTTTGGCACAGCAAATGTAAATTTTTTTAAGCATTCTTCTCTTTTGGTGCCGCAGTTGGGCAGTTTACGGCGCACACTTGCTTTGCAACGTCATGGGTTAAAGTAAATAATACTGTGTACCGCCCAAATTATATGGTTGTAATACATTTTTTAGATTTTTGCTTGTATTTGGTAAGATTTCTTGTATTTTTAGTGCACACAACTACACAAGTACCGATGTGTATTTCACATTAAAAGAATACCATACAGTTTCATTTATTGTTCATTATCACTCTTATGAGGTGACAGAAACAAATAATTTTAAGTGTTTGAAATACCAAGATTTAATAAACTTGGAACCTTACTCTGCACATATTATGGCAGATGGGAAAATATTTGCTGTTCTTTTTGAATAAATACTAAATGAGCCAAAAGCTGCATTCTGCTGTAAATTTTTTTGTGTAAGAACTTGAACCTCATAACACATGAACTGTTTACTTTTTCAGTTTATCATGTTAATGTTTGTATAATCGTAGCTTTATTAATCTGCACGTTATGTTTTTTTTGTCTAACAGGAACTTATGTTGCAAATATGTATTTTTTATATTAGCATTAACAGTGTAGAGTTTTTCAAATAAATCTGAATATATATATGATCTTGGTTTTTATTCAGCGATATAAATTATCTATACTACAATGTAACCTGCTTGTTTTCAGTTGTATGATCAATGTATTACAGGGCTTAAAAACTGAAAAGAATTAATGAACACTGTCATATTTCCTATTGCCAAACTAAAATATTTTTATTTGTAGATCTCTCCTGTTGTATCACACCGCACAGTAGCTAAACAAAGAGTAATAAACACTGTTTAATCACGCCATGCTATCCTATGAGCAAAAAAAAGTGAAGGCTTGCCTATGGAAAAAAATAAACTTAACTAAATTACCACAAGAGCTTTGTTTTCCATGGCCAAGTCTTATGACATTTTTTATATCAATTTATTGCATTTAAATAATGGTGTAGCATCATGTAATTGTGTTTATTACTCTTTTTTAGCTAATGTGCATTTTGATTCCTCAGAAGAGGGCTACAAAGAAACATATTCTAATTTGGTTTAATGGTTTCCAAACATCAAATCAAATGCAAGGGACTGTTGGTTGAACAAAAAAAAGTGTTAAATCAATCAATATTTTAGTTGTGTCAATGTTTCTAAATGCATTGGTCGAAGAAATATAAGTAATTAATTCAATGCTCAGTATATGTCCATTGAAAAACCTACAAGTGTTAGGTAAAAGTGTAGGTTATTGTTGGTAGAAATGCGCGAACGTTTGGATTATCTTTTAATATGAAGTTGTTGCTGATTTGGAGTAACAGTGCAAATAGTTCAGTGGATCAGCAACTTATGCGTTTATATAACACTTCGGGTTGTTGACTCAAATAAATATATTTGACATTTTTTACATGTACCTTTAATACATCAAGACTGTAGTTTATAGGCAACACTAAAACTTTGTTGGGTGAAATTGTTTTCGTTTCATCCAACAGTTTATTTTTCTCAGTGTAGTTTGCGAACAAAACTGTTGCTTTTTGGAAACACTCCCCGCGTTCCGCTCGGGATGTTTCAAAGCAACAAAAATGAATAATACTGTATAATTATGTTTTTGCGTGAGCTTAGTAATGTTCAATAAACAATTGAAAGAACAAATTTCAAGAGCGGTTTTATTCAAACATACATTTTCTCCAGATACGCGAGATTACAGCAAGTTAAATTTCTTGTTATTTTAACTAGAATATGGTGAATGCACCAAATTTAAAAAAAAGCGTGAAAATCAATATGTGTGTTTCTAACATTGTTTCATAAAAGCTATTATCATTATATGAAAAATTCTACATTTTTTAAAGTTAGCAAATACTAAACGGTCTTGTAAAACATAATTACCGTTTTGAATTTCTAAAAGGAAAAGGAATTGTGAAAACTGTTAAAATGTAAATTTTCAAGCAGTTATTTAAGTTATAATGACTTCACCATGTAAACATAAACTGTTGCAAATATTGAGTTTCCCTAATAATTATTATTATTATATATATTATTAACTTACCTTTTCAAATATTACAACCATTTTCCATAAAAATGAGAAAACCCATTTAAAAATTAAGCAAATTAATAACGGCTGAAACAATCATTGTTATGAAAATGCTAATATTTACTATGTTTAATTTAGCAATAGTTATTAAAAATCATTAAACATAGTAATAATTGTTATTATCAAAATATTGATGGCTTTTGTTTGGTTAATTTTTTAATGACTTTTCTCATTTTTATGGACAAAAATTGTAATATTTAAAAATGTAAATTATGTATTAGATGCGGTTTTTAATGCCGAACAAACCATTTTATGTATTATTTTGCTTGAAAACAATATTTGCAATGGTTTATGTTTCCTAGCTAAAATCCTTTGTCTCAAATCTAAATCAACACCGTGTATACAATTATAGATCTACCATAATCTAACTTTTGAAGGTATCTACATTAAATTGTATGTGATAAATATGTCAACTCAACAATTCAATTTCTCGCCAAGCACTATAGTATGTTCCTTATGATTGAAATAATGTCGTTATTTTTTATTTATAAAGCAATCTTAACAAAATTTTGTAGCTTAGCTATTTGTATTTATAAAACTTTACTATAAAATGTAAAATAACTACAATTATTTTTAACATTCGGTTTAACCAGAAGTGGCTGTAACCTTATTTTAAACGGTACACTTTGAGTGTTTTTAGGGATACAGATAATGGTTTGATTATCAACAGCAATCCCACACGTGAATTAAAGATTATTATCGATGATTCTGTCGCTTCATTGACAACGAAATTGTATTGTTGCTAGAAAACATTACGAGTCCGAAGGAGGAGTGATGTTGCCTTGTATCAACACATTTGAGGTTGTTAATGAAAGACGAAATTTTTAATTCCGTTATTTAATTCTAAAAATTAAAAATTTTTGCTGCGGTGTTGTTATTTTATACAACTCCGATAACACCGCAGCTTGGTAAAAGAAATATTATCGTGATCAGTCTATGTGTGTTTGGCCATGAGCCCGAAAATAAACGGCTGCCACTGGTTGTTACTATGCAGAAAACCGAAAACAAAACTGAGTGAAGAAAACTAATATCTTGGATTGACTTTTAAATGTCATTATTCTGAATTTAATGTTAGATGATGCAAATTGTGCATCAATCAGGACAGGCCGTTTCTTCACCGTTTTCTAGATTACGTTATTTTTTGCTCTCATTGTATGTAATTGTGCAAAATTTGATGTAAGGTTGATTTGAATCTGAAGTGGCAGCAGCAAGTTTGACAAAACTATATGAACTACCTATTACATCATGAGAAAAGGGAACCTAGGAAAAAAGTCCCCGGAAAAAAGCCACGGAAAACGTCCCCTGCAAAGAAAGTCTCCGGAAAAAAAGTTCCCGGAAAAAAAGTTCCCTGGAAAAAAGTCTCCTGCAAAAAAGTCTCCGGAAAAAATCCCTTGCAAAAAAATCTTTGGAAAAAAAGTCTCTTGGAAAAAAGTCTCCGGAAAAAAAATCACAGAAAAGAAGTCCCTGGAATAAAAGTCTCTAGGGAAAAAAACTAAAAAACTTAAAAAAGAAAGGCAAAATTCATGAAAACACAGAAATGTTTTTAATATAAAATAAGTTAAGATCCCTTGGAAAAAAATCTCCGGAAAAAAAGTTTCTTGGAAAAAAGTCTCCGGAAAAAAGTCAGAAGAAAGAAGTCCCCGGAATAAAAGCCTCTAGGAAAAAAACTGAAAAACTTAAAAAGGAAAGGCAAAATTCATGAAAGTAGAAATGTTTTTAATATAAAATAAGTTAAGATAATTTTGCATTTTTTTATAGTGTTCATCGTTGGCAGTGAGTTTATTAAAAAGTTTATATTTTGATTATAGCGGTAAATTCAGGGCTACTTGAATTGCTAGATTATTATTATTATTACAGATAATAAAAAATACTGATGCAGTTTCTGGACACAAAAGCAAAATTACCGGTTAAACTGAAAAGCTGTTCTATCTTTGACTTTTGAAATGGAACACTGTATTTTTAGAGTTAATTCAATCGTATTTTTACTGCAGTTTGTACATTTAATTTAATAATAAACAAAAAAATTCTATTGACCTACATTATTATATTTAAAAGTGATCTTCGAAGAGCTACCGTCTATGAAAATCAGGTAAAGTCGTTTATTTTAACCGACTCTTATACGAGGCTTCAATATCCAACACTATTTTTGGTGACTTTCTTCCTGGAGACTTTTTTCCAGAGACTTTATTTGCAAGGGATTTTTTTCCGGGAAATATTTTTCCATGGGACTTTTTTCCGGAAACTTTTTCCCTGGAGACTTTTTTCCGGAGACTTTTTTCCGGAAACTTTTTTCCTGGAGACTTTTTATCCGAGGACTTTTTTCCGTGGACTTTGTTCCATGATTTTTTTTTCCAGAAACTTTTTTTTCGCATACCGAGAAAAGGTTCTAACATTTTTTTTGTCTACAATTTAGCGGTATTAAGAAGGCTCCAATTTTTCTTCTTTGTTAAAATACGCTAGTACATTTATATTCAACATTTTGTTGTTAATTTGGATGTTTATACCCCCATTTTCGTTTGCCATTATTCTGGTGACGACGATTTTGCTATAATTTTAAAAATTTTGATAGATTTTATACATTGGTTGCCTTTAATTTCAAATAACGTGTTCCTATTCTCCATTTTTGTTTACCAATTTTATTAGCACATTAAATACCATTTGCGAAAGTGCAGATAAGTCCGTGTATAAATAGTTTAAAGCCAGGGTTGTAACTTTACACGTAGAATATTATTTTCTACATTACACGTAGAAAAGTGTGTAGAATACGTCGAATATGTAGAATAATATGTAGAATATGTATCTTAAATAAAACTAGTATATTTACCTTTTTTTACATATTGCACATGTAAAGTATGTAGAATATGTAAAATATGTACCGATAGATTTCAGAAAAACATCTGCATAAAATTATTGTGTTAACTTTACTATGTAGATGAACGCGTGTGTGCATAGTAGACGGGGGGGGGGGGAGTGAGACATGTGACTATGCAATGGTAAGACCGTGCCGCCTTTTCTCTATTCAAACGTACCGCACTGCAAAATGTTTTTAATTGTCAGCAGCTATTAAACGACAGTTGGCTCCATAAAAAAGTATACAACAAAATTGCGCTTTTTAAATAATTATGTCTGGGGCGGAAGTACCACTCGCCTCCACCATAACTGGTACTGGTCGCAATTATTTTACGTTTTTAGTTTTTCACTATTAAGAGATATTTTGAATTTAAATTGCTAAATATAAATTATTTTACTTTGGTGTAGGGGGAGGCACTTGTTAAGTCGTATACGTGTTCATTTACGTTTAAAATCGAGAAAGGTGGCTCCGCGCTAAGCACGTTCACCTTTCATTCAAGAGACCTGTGTTTTATTCCCTGGCGCGGCCGGCTGTCTTGTATCGGGTTTTTCCGTGGTTTTCCTGGACCACAAAGTAAATACTGGAACAGTACCATCCACGGAAATCATCCCTTATCAAAATTTCTTGCCGTAACGCTAACCCATCCATACCATCTTTTATTGGCTGAAGATCGGCTTAGGACTCAAGCGCGGGGTCTGAAAAACCCCCATAGCGGCCGCTCCTTTGCGAAGATTGCACCGACAATGAAATTTCCTTTTTTATGTTTAAACTGTCTAATTTTGCATCGGTATTATTCTACATGTAGAATATGCAGAAAAAGATCTGAATATTCTACATGTAAAATAACCATGTATAATAAGTATATTTTACATGTAATATTCTGCATGCCCAACCCTGGTTTAAACGGTGAAGAAATTTTAATGCTATGCTAACAAATTGCTATGGGTTGATTAAATACCAAAACTTTGCAATAATAAAAAAATATAGAAATTTTTAATGTAATAAATCAATATAAAAACTCTGATTTTCTCCATCTTCACCAATAACTCCCTTAAAAGAACTTTTTCAATAAGTTTATTGTACTTGCGAAATGAACACAAAATACAATTTATAAATAACAACACAATAACGAAACAAAACTCTTTTAAACTAACTTGTGAAAACAAAATAACTGGTGTTGCTTCTTGACGTAGCGGGCCACCTAACTGGCCAATTGGTTCCTATTCATTGGTCAATATTTTTTATGTTTTTTGGGTTTAGGCTATTTAGACATTTACTTAATAATTTACTACATTTTCACAAAACGTATTCGATGTACATACTAATAAATTTCTCATAAATGAAATTACATCCATTTGTTTCATACCATTGTCTAAAATTTCACACATTATAACGTAACTCTTTAAAGAAATTAATACAAGGTGCTTATTTTATTGTGTAAACGCTTGACTGTTCAGACTAGGCAACACACGTTGCATGACTACAGTTGCTTTACTATTAAAATATAACTGAATACTGAACGTATTTTTAATAATAAAAAAATAAATGAGTTTTTTTACCCACAGCAATTTGTTGTTCTCATTTATAAAATTATATTTCTACAGTAAATCAAGCTATGACATGCAACGTGTGTTCCCTACTATGAAAAGTCAACGGCTCAACGTGTTACACGACAAAATGGGCACCCTGTATATAGAAATAAAATGTGAACTGTTTCCCTTATTGTGTTGCATAGAATTTCTATTGTTCGCTAGTGGCAGTTTTAAACCTGCGTAAGTGATTCCATGGCCAACTCAGTCAGTTGACGATATATTTTCTTGACAATGAGTACGCCAAACTTCAGCCAATTACACGTAATTGCTAAGCAAATTGAATTTTTTTTAAACATATAGCGTGTTTCACTTAAAACAAGAAGGTTGACGCTACTTCTTGTTAAATTGGATAACAAAAAATTAACGGTTTTTACATTTTACAACGAATATTTATAAATTTATTTAACACGCAAGAGAATTGGTTTGTAAATAAGGAAAATATTACGAGTATACCAGAATTCAGTTGCACCCTATACAATTCAAGAAGTGAAAAAAATATTTAATAAAAAAAGATGCTGTAAAACGAAAACTGGCATCCTGGTTTATAGACAAATTTAGTTTTGCTTACAAGTTTCCAGGATAAATAATTTTGTATGGAACCAAATAATACTATGTCAATACTATTCCACGATTATAATGCGTATATTATAATATTCATATGTAATAAATATTTTGTGAAAATCAGCATAGTATTTATATCAGAATTAAAACGGAGACCAACGACCGGAGCCGTGCATTTCCGGATAAATCCGGGGGTCGGCAACCTTATTAGCATTCTGCATAGCTAAGTTTTTGAAAATTAAAAAAAATATGTGTATTACTTTTGTAGCCACTTATTTGTTGTCGTTATTAAAGATAAAATTTAACATTGTCAATATTTATGTATTGCAATACGATTTAACACATAGTTCATTTGGTATCTACCTGATGACACGTTAAACCCACCAACACTGTGCAAAACAACACAAATTAAAAATTTTAATCGCAGATCTAATTTGCTTTTATTATTATTTAAACAGATAACCGAATTTTTGGGATCTGCGTAAACGAGCAACGATCTGCTGCGCACTGAACTAGGCAAAAATCACCATCGGCAGCGGCAGCTGGAGCAGCATGCGCCACCCTCTTGACGCATTGTACGGGGATGTTTCGCAGGCGCTATAATTTCGTCATTTAATCTTTAATGGAGTTTTAGTATTGTTTTATATCTGCCTCTTAATTACTGATATATTTTAATTTTTCCCATACTTTCAGTTAAAAGAAGTATTTAATGAGTATCTGTATATAAAATACTTAATCACTTTAACAATATCTATTTATTTAAACCTTATACGTATTTCGGCATGTTTACATGCCATTGTCAAAGGTTATATGAAAGTAAACAGTTAGTGTTGTTATAGCAATAGAACTTTTTTACTTATCTTGGTAATCGTCTGCAGATGACTTGATTTCTTATTCCAAAATGTCCAGTAGAGGAGAATTTAACAGATCAATTTGTTCATTCATTAACGGTACAGTTTTTAAATGTTTGTGAATTTCAAAAGCTTCTAGTATATCTAATTTACGTTTATCATCACAAAAGTGTAAACATTTTATGGTGTTATTAGATGTCATTGAATGATTTTGTTCTAGTAAGTGTTTAGCGTAATTGGATTTATGTGGGTGTTTGTATTTGTAACAACGTACGTGTTCTTTATACCTAATATCAAAATTTCTAATTGTCTGGCCTATATAAACCGAATTACAATGCGAACAATTTAATTTGTAAATGCCTGATTTTAACAAATCGTCTGTTTTTGATTTTGCATTAAACAAAGTATTTAAGATGTTCCTAGTTGTTTTAAAGCTTACTTTATATTTATTTGTTTTGTTTATAATTTTAGCAATTTTTTCGGATTTCTCACCAAAATATGGGATCGAAGCATATTTAATTGTATCGAACGAAGTTAGGATATTCGGATAAATTTTTTGAATGGCTAATTTATAATCTTTTTCTTTAATTAATGTATCAATAAGTTTAGTATTATAACCATTACTGTATGCAATTTGGAATTGATAAATAAAAAGAAGTATTGTTTTCATGCAAATTTTCGTTTAAGATTTTGACGGAAAAACATGCTTTAAACCTATTTAAAGGACCTAAAAAAATTCCTAAAAATGAGTGGGTGTGTGGTCTCCATAAATTCCAAATGGATGGTCCGATTTCAATGAACTTTGGAATGTGGGGTGTATCAAAAATTCATCGAGGAAATAAGCTTTAAACAAATCCGAAACCGTAAGCGGAAGTTAGACATGTTTTTTTGGTAACATATTTTACGAAACAAAACTTTCTAAATCCGAAAATAGAATATTACAGAAAACTTTAGAGCAGATCTAATGCTTTTCTTCCTAACTTTCGAGCTTTAAAATGGCGGCCGCTGCGATTTTTTTTAAATTTTGACGTTAACCTTTTACTGCATGGGTTTTAGGTTTACACAATTAGGAATTTTTAGAAAAACTGGTACGAGCCGTATATAGCATAAAACCCATTTGTGAGCTCAAAAAAATTGTTTTATATTTACATTTCTTATTACATAATGTAGATATTAACACCATTATTAAGACAGGGATTTCGCAGAATTCCCAGGTATGATGGGCTCATTCTTTGGCGTTGGTGTTAAACCTTAGCAGCAGAAGTAGGGCGACGTTAATTAAATAAATTTCTATCTTTCTGCAGTACAGAGCTACTTGTCATTTAAAACAAATGAGATACATTTTTGAATTGCTGCCTCGATATTTTCAACTTTTTTTGTCATACCTACATTGTTGGTTTTCTGTCCTTTCTGGGTCTTCTTCACTTTTTTTCTTGATTATGTTGTAATCTCACAAGTCAATTTCCCTGACATGTCCAGGACTAGTCTTGTTCTAGTCTTGGTTTTTTCTTAAAAATCAAGATAAGACCAAGACAAGACTTGTATGACAAGCCGTTTTACTTTCTAATGTGAAAGGTGAAAATAGTATCAAAATTATTGGTTATAGGTATATAAAATACTTAATTACTTCAACAATATTTATTTATTTTAACCTTATACGTATTTCGGCAAGCTTACATGCCATTGTCAAAGGTTATATGAAAAAGTAAACAGTTAGTGTTGTTATAGCAATAGAACTTGGTGACTTGATCTCGGTATCGTCTGCAGATGACTTGATTTCTTATTCCAAAATATCCAATAGAGGAGAATTTAAGAGATCAATTTGCTCATTTATAAACTGTGTACAGTTTTTAAATGTTTGTGAATTTCAAAAGATTCTAGTATATCTAATTTACGTTTATCATCACAAAAGTGTAAACATTTTATAGTGTTATTGGATGTCATTGATTGATTGTGTTCTAGTAAGTGTTTAGCGTAATTGGATTTATGTGGGTGTTTGTATTTGTAACAACGTACGTGTTCTTTATATCTAATATCAACATTTCTAATTGTCTAGCCTATATAAATCGAATTACAATGCGAACAATTTAATTTGTATATGCATAACAGAAAAGACAATCAGAAATGCTGAACAAAGATGGTTAAAAGAAGAATCAAAAAGATGGTTTAGAATTAGAGACAATTTGCACATTTATTTAAAGGTACTTTACACAGAACTCATTCACAAATTACATCAAATTGAGTTTGATGTATTTGACAATGACATTAGAGAATTAGTTAGTAGAATAAAATTTAAAAAATACACAATACAGAAAATTAAACTTTCGAGATTAGAACAACACACACGTGTACTTCAACCACACACAAAACCTGACACAATAATAGATTTTCATCCTCGTTTTCTAAATTTATCAAACACAGATTTCAATGATCAACAGATAAAATTCCTGAATAAGAGTTTTAAATTTTCCCCTTTTCCAAAATTTACTAATAATATTAAAAAAATTTTAGCAGTCAATTCTAAATTGATTCTTAAAGAAAGACATTTCAATTATGCAAAATTTCAAATTGCTAATTTATTAAAAGAGATGTCAATCAATACCAATAAATCAAAAAATAAAATAAACAATCAAAATAATGTATTACTTAAGTCGATTAAAGAAAAAATTTCAGTAAATAATCTAATTTCTGTTAAGGCAGATAAAGGAAACACGTTAGTTATATTACCCAATGACATTTACTTACAAAAAATTAATGATTTCATAACCAATTCAAACTTAAAAACTTTAACTAGTAATCCTACCAAAAATTATTAAAAAGAATTCAAACAAACATTAGAAAATTTCTAGGTTTGTTTAACAGATTATCAAAAGAGACAAATAATAAATCCAAATCCACAACCACCAAAACTATACGGTTTATTAAAAATACACAAACCCAACATGCCCATTAGACCAGTGGTATACATAAATGCACCCAATCATATGCTAGCAAAAATACTAAATAATATAGTTACCAGTTTTGATTATAAACCAAAATATTCAGTTAAAAATTCTTCCGAACTGATCAGTAAGTTGTCTAACTTACTCAGGAGTGTATTCCGTTGTTAAATAATATTCTTATAAACAAAAATGTTGAATTAATAAAACGGACTGAGTTGATTCAATTATTTGAACTTTACACTAATCAAAATTATTTTACTTTTAATAATAAAATGTATTCCCAAGAAGATGGTTTACCATGGGAAGTCCAATTTCCGTCTTTTAGCTAATATATTTATGGAAAATCTAGAAAATCAAATCATTTTGAGAAAGTTATATTTTGGTTTCGTTATGTTGATGATATTTTAGCATGTTTTGATAGTTCATGTGAATTAATTATTGAATTTTTAATTTTTATTAACAGCTTGCATCCAGACATAAAATTTACACTAGAAACTGAACAAAATAAGTCCATTAACTTTTTAGATTTAAACATAAAAATTAATTCAACTAATAAATTTGAATACTCAGTTTATAGAAAACCTACACAAACAGACATTACAATACCACACGATTTTTGGCATCATAAAAAACATAAATTAGCAGCATAGAGCTTTGACAGTCCCTTTAGATGAAATTAATTATAATAGAGAAATTTCAGTTATTAAACAAATTACATATAGTAATGGTTATAATACTAAACTCATTGATACATTCATTATAGAGAAAGATTCTAAATTAGCCATTCAAAAAATTTATCCGAATACTCCAACTTCATCCGATACAATTAAATATGCCTCGATCCCATATTTCGGTGACAAATCAGAAAAAATTGCTTAAATTATAAATCAAACAAATAAATATAAAATAAGTTTTAAAACAACTAGAAACATCTTAAACACTTTGTTTAATGCAAAATCGAAAACAGACGATTTGCAAAAATCAGGCATATACAAATTAAATTGTTCGCATTGTAATTCGATTTATATAGGCCAGACAATTAGAAATTTTGATATTAGGTATAAAGAACAGGTACGTTGTTACAAACACAAACACCCACATAAATCCAATTACGCTAAACACTTACTAGAACACACTCAATCAATGACATCTAATAACACTATACAGTGTGTAAATTAAGTAACGCATAAATTCATTTACTCAGCTATTAGCAATTTTTTAGAAAAATGCTGGGACAGGTCAATTTTTATTTTCATTTTGGCACATTTTTGAGTAAAACTATTTTTTTGTAAACTTCAAAATGGCGGCCGTGCGCCATCTTGGAAAACAATTTTAAATAGAAAGGGGGGTCTTGCGCGGCTCATTTTAAAGCTATTACTGAGGAGAGTACAGGTGCAAATTTTGAAATATTTTTATCCACCCAAAACAAAATGGCGGCCTGTCAAAACTCTACCTGTTTACTTGTTGGAACAAAATTAGAAGTTTAATGTAATAATGAATAACAATTTAACCTATTTATTATTGTTGTTTTGGTCCCCGTCTGCCTATCCACCTCCCTGGAATGTTTCATTTAAATAAAACTGGTAAGACTGGTACTAAATCTAGATACCTAGAAGCGAAAGTTTTTGTAAAAAACAAAAAATAAACAATAATAAATAGGTTAAATTGTTATTCATTAGTACATTAAACTTCTAATTTTGTTCCAACAAGTAAACAAGTAAAGTTTTGACAGGCCGCCATTTTGTTTTGGGTAGATAAAAATATTTGAAAATTTGCACCTGTACTCTCCTCAGTAATAGCTTTAACATGAGCCGTCGCAAGACCCCCCTTTCTATTTAAAATTGTTTTCCAAGATGGCGCACGGCCGCCATTTTGAAGTTTACAAAAAAATAGTTTTACTCAAAAATGTGCCAAAATGAAAATAAAAATTGACCTGTCCCAGCATTTTTCTAAAAAATTGCTAATAGCTGAGTAAATGAATTTATGCGTTACTTAATTTACACCCTGTATATATATCTCACACAGCACATTAGAGAATTTATTTGGTTGTAAATTATCGAGACACAAACATAAAATGCACCTAATGAAAAAAATGCATGTTGTTTTTATGGGCAACATGAACACCCTGAACATAGTGTTTTGTTTTATTTGAATAAACCTTAATTTTTTTAAATAAAGATTGTTGAATTTTGTACTTTTTGCTCAATAAATCAAAAGTGGTTACAAATAGCCATAAGGATGTACATACAAAAAACGTTTGCTATTTAATTCTACATAACACCGTTAAAAAATATACAGGGTGTTCTATTTGAAAAACTTGAGAAGAATAACTTTGAAGTTCTCAAAATTTGAAAATTAATTTTGAACACCCTGTACATAGTGGCTCTACGATATGTAAACAATAGCACCCTACAACCTCCTTCAATAAGGTCGTTACTTAATTTCGTCTTCAAAGCTGCGGCCGCGGAAGTGGGGAATTGTTAAGTGGAGTAATGTAAAAATCAATTTTTTTGAAAAACATATTATTACTTCTAAACCGGACATTAAATGGCGCTAATATTTTAGATATGAATAAACATCCCAAGAGAAGTGTTAAATATGCATAAATATTCAGAGCATTCCATTTAAAAAAAATTACCTTTAGCGTGCCACACTTTTTTGTAACACCCTGTATATTTAAAAATAATTTCTATGCATGCGCATTTGCCCACAGTTTACATCTGCATTAGAAAGATTTTTTTATCTGTTACGGTGTACGATCTATCGAACTCCTACGCACTATTCCCCACCCTGTATATTGTATCCTAAAGATGGCGAATGACACGAGTTTTATGTTTTTGTGTTAATTATAAGAAGTTGGAACTCATATGATACCGCATAAATATATATCATTTAAATTTTCTCGTAGAGAAAAGTTGTTTTATTCACTTAAATTAAAGTAGCATTCAATATTATCGATCTCACATATCGCTTGATTCCGATTTTTGTAAAGATGATAAAGTTTGTTGTGTGCCAATTGGTTGTGTGAATTAATCAAAGTCATGACTTAAATTTCCATAGATAACTAGAGCTGAAGTTTGAATGATCACTCGGTATTTGACAACTTTACAAAACTGTTTAGGCTTCTCACATTCTTCTGTTTTCACGAGCTGCTAGATAACAATTACGAAATGTTATAGTTCAATATCTCTAGAATTATTGAAAATAAAGGCATAAAACCTTATATAACTGAACTCGCAAAAAAAAGTTCTATCGATATATCAGAAAATATACAGGGTGTTCCATTTAAAATAAAAAAGTTGATATCATTTCCGGCTAAACCGGAAGTCTTTTAAACCGCCAATACCTTCATTGTAACCGCTATATATCGGAACCTTCATGTAAAAATTTTTGTCAAAATCGCGGTTGCCGTATTAAAGATATTTGAATTGTTCCGTACTTTTGCCCAACCCTGTACATCAGATTGGCCTTATTGATTGATCTTATTATTTTCGGTACTTTTACATTTTATGTGTTTTTAAGGCATATTATTTAGAATCCGCAACTTGTATTGACAATATTATAACTAATATCAATGATGGATATCAGGTAGGAGTTGTTGATCCCTGCCGATCTGATCATTATCGTCTATTTATGAAATTATGGGGTTCTAAGCGATTGCCATCTGAACAGATACTAAAGAAAAGAATTACAGTTCTTGGCATTGCAAATTTAAAAAAATGAGCGAAACACTTCGCCTGGACTTTCCTATACATTTAAATACATTGTTTTATATTTTCCAACACTTTCGATATACACCTGTCTAGACACGACTAGTTAAAGTAAATAGTTCTTATAAGTTGTAACATCTTGAAGCGGTTGAAGAAAGACCGACCGCTGCGCTGCAAGCATAAGGTTGGGTAAAATATTCGAAATGAATCAACGGAAGCGCGGAAATTGATATTTGAAAATATATTAATAACTCGAGAAGTATTATTTTTAGCAAGAAATTACTCTTATTAATTTGTATTTAGAATTTAAAACCTTTCTGATTTTAAAGCCAAAGTGCCACGTTTCCATTTAAAAAAAAGTTATTTTTTACCGTGGCCGCCATATTAAAATTGGAAACTCAAGTTTTTTTCTTAAATACAACCGAGAAGAATTTGCCCTACAACTTTGCTCTTGGGTTTGCGAGTCTATCTATTAAAATAAAAAAGTTAGCCTACACGGAACATTAAACGACTCTAGTACAAGAATACAACTGCTGTAGAAAGTATGTAAAATTCTTCTAAATACAAAAAGATTATTAAGCGGCAAAAAAAATCGATTTTTTGATTCTTTGTAAAAAGATTCTCCTAGAGCAAACAAAACAAAAAACCAAATTTTTAATTTTTATCGAAAAAATTTGGGGGGAGGGGGAACAGCAGCTCCCCTAAATATGAAATTATCGAAAAAATATTATGATATTCGGATTTTGCTATCAATGATGAGCTATATTGCTTTAACAGAAATATTTTATTGCCCCCCGTTAAATAAATAAAAGGGTACCAATTTTCAAAAATTCATAGAGGGCGTCACAGTGAAATTATAGCAATGCGCGAAAACATAAATGGTAGAAGATTCCCAGTTCTATCAGCTTAAAAAGTTTAAACAAAAACGTGTGGGCAGTTTTTGCGAAATATTTTTTTGAAAAATTTCAAAATTTTGGAGTGATGTCATTGCGATCGTTTTTATATTTTCAAAATTAATTATATTTCATGGTATAGTACCCTTGAAGGGCTACCAAACAAGATGTAGTTGATTCCAATCAGATAACTGGTTTTTGAGTAAATGGGCGTTAAAGTCGAAATGTTTAAAAATTCGGAGCGGCCGCCATTTTGAAGCTAGAAAGTTTTGTCCTAAGGCCTTCTTTAATCTCCACTATTAAAATTTCCAAAATTCAGTTTCTGAAAAAAATGTTACCAAAAAAACATGTCTAACTTCCGCTTCCGGTTTCGTTTTTTTTAAAGCTTTTTTTATCGGTGAATTTTTGATATACCCCCTCATTCCAAAGCACATCAAAATCGGTCCAGCCGTTCCGGAGATATGGAGCGTAACACACCCACCCACAGACCCACCCACCCACAGACAGACATTTTTTTAAATCACTTTTTTGGGGTCCATGGACCTCCCCCCGACCATTTCCGTTAAAATCTCAACTTTGAAATTTTGCATGAAATCAATACTTTTCCTATACTGAAAGTATAGGAAAGTAAAAAATGAGCGAAACACTTCGCCTGAACTTTGCTATACTTATGAATTGACATTGTTTTGTATTTTCCAACACTTTTAATGTACACCTGTTTAGACCCGGCTAGTAAAAGTAAACAGCGTTTATAAAAACTTCAAGCGTGAAGAGCGTAACTTAAACGTACCATTACCACGCTGGCTCCGCCTGCAACTGAGTACATGTAAAACAACCGAACTGAAATGAACCGGAGGCACGAGCAAAGAACATCAAAACGCCGAGAAGCGTCACTTCGATACTTTTTGTACTTTAGTCGGCCATATTGTAAATGGTTTAACTGTCAAGTTCTGACAGATGTGGTTCGCGATTTGACGTACCCTTTTCAGACGCTGATTTAAATTTAATTTAAAAGTGTACGATGGCAGGTTTTTAAGGGTATTACAGTTATTTAACGTGTCAAATGTAGCACAATACCACAACAGCATCACAGACGGAGCAGTTTGTTTGGTTGACTTAGCAGTAAATTGCGTTCTGTGAATTTTACTTAAAGTAATCAGTTTTAGTCAAACGCTGGTAAATACTCGTACCATTTGGACATAACAATACGCGGTAGGTATACCTACTACAAAATATTGAACAATGTAATTTTATTTGCATTTCACGTACCTAATAAAAATCCTACTCGATCTACAGAATTATTTTTACTTATTACTTTATTTAATGCGTGCTTCGGTTTCCTGCGAATTACCTTTAGCAATATTATTTAGTTCTTTGTGTTGTATGTCTAGAAGTTATATTTAAAATTGGCGCCATTTAATTTTGACGTTAACCATTTTCAATATGGCGAAGGTCACCCAAATTGTGCTCAAAACATCAAAGGAACCGACGCAAGTGACGCTTCTGGGGTATTTTGATATTCTTTGGCACGAGTAAGGAAGCGTGTTGATGTTTGAAAATGTATTAATAACTCGAGAAGTAGTATTTTTAGCAAGAAATTACTCTTATTAATTTGTATTTAGAATTTAAAACCTTTCTGATTTTAAAGCCAAAATGCCACGTTTCCATTTAAAAAAAGTTATTTTTTACCGTGGCCGCCATATTAAAATTGGAAACTCAAGTTTTTTTTCTTAAATACAATCGAGAAGAATTTGCCCTACAACTTTGCTCTTGGGTTTGCGAGTCTATCTATTAAAATAAAAAAGTTAGCCGACACTGAACATTAAACGACTAGTACAAGAATACAACTGCTGTAGAAAGTATGTGAAATTCTTCTAAGGACAAAAAGATTATTAAGGGGCAAAAAATTCGATTTTTTTGATTTTTTGTAAAAAGATTCTCCTAGAGCAAACAAAACAAAAAGCCAAATTTTTAATTTTTTATCGAAAAAATTTGGGGGGAGGGGGAACAGTAGCTCCCCTAAATATGAAATTATCGAAAAAATATTATGATATTCGGATTTTGCTATCAATGATGAGCTATATTGCTTTAACAGAAATATTTTATTGCCCCCCGTTAAATAAATAAAAGGGTACCAATTTTCAATTTTCAAAAATTCATAGAGGGCGTCACAGTGAAATTATAGCAATGAGCGAAAAACAAAATTGTAGCAGATGCCTATCTCTATCAGCTTAAAAAGTTTAAACAAAAACGTGTGGGCAGTTTTTGAGATTTTTTTTTGAAAATTTCTAATATTTTGGAGTGGTGCCATTGAGATCGTTTTTCGATTTTCAAAATTAATGATATTTCATGGTATAGTACCCTTAAGGGGCTACCAAACAAAATGTAGTTGATCCCAATCAAACAACTGGTTTTTGAGTAAATGGGCGTTAAAGTCGAAATTTTCAAAAATTCGTAGCGGCCGCCATGTTGAAGCTAGAGAGTTCGGTAAAAAATCGTTTGATTTGTCCTAAGGCCTTTTTTAATCTCCACTATTAAAATTTCCAAAATTCAGTTTCTGAAAAAAATGCTACCAAAAAAACATGTCTAACTTCCGCTTCCGGTTTCGGATTCTTTTTAAAAGCTTATTTTGTCGATGAATTTTTGATATACCTCCTCATTCCAAAGCACATCGAAATCGGCCCAGCCGTTCCGGAGATATGAGCGTTACCCCCACACCCCACACCCCACACACACCCACAGACAGACATTTTTTAAAACCCACTTTTTTAGGATCCTGGAAGCCCAATAAATGTATTTCCGTCAAAATCTCGTGTTTTCCTTTAAAAAGCTGTTGGTACACATGCAAATTATCTGTAGCATGGTTTACAAATTCTCTTCGGCAAAAAAGGGACACATTATCTTCTTTTAAACGTATTTATGATGTTAGTAAAAATCCAGTTTATTTAGATATCTATAAAACTCGACGTAAGATTTCTTCCAGTGAAATAAAGATTGCGAAACAATCGGCTGTTTATAGTTTCATTCAACACTCTGATAATAAGGCTAGAGACACCTGGAAGATAGTAAATTATGAAAGAAATAAATTTAAATGTCAAACATCTAGTTCAGATATATCTGCAAACGACTTTAATAAACATTTTGTTGCTATAGCTGATTTGATATTAAATTCACTATAGCAAGATTTTTAATGCAAATGTAGACAACTTGCCTGAGTGCCAACCTTATTTTTTTCTCAATCCAGTCACTGAAATGGAGGTTACTAAACTAATACAGTTAAATCCTTAAAAAACTCGAGTTGTTTGGATGTGTTTAATATGAACACTAAAATTATTAAAAAACCTATTGATATAATTGTAACTCCTTTAGCGTCTCTTTTTAATTTGAGTGTATCTGCAGGAAGGTTTCCAAATTCATTTAAGTGCGCCAACATAATTACTCTTTTCAAGAAAGGCAATGTTTTAGTTATAGATAATTATTATCGCCCGATATTTATCGCACCAATTTTTCGAAAAATTTTTGAAATCGCATGATTAACTAGATTAATGAAATAATTCACTTTTACATAATTTTTAATTTGGCTGTAGATCAAAATGTTTTGCGGTTTAAGCGGTTTCTGTAGTTGTAAAATATGTAGACGAAAACCTTGAAAAAAGAAATCACGCAACAATTGCGCTATGTGATCTTTCTAAAGCTTTCGACTGTGTCTGCCTAGGAAAATTGGTACAAAAACTAAATCGGTACGGCATCAGAGGGCTACCACTCTCATTATTTCATTCTTATTTATCAAACAGGCAACAATATGTCATTGCAAACAATACTGCATCGGAGTGTATGGCTATTAAATATGAAGTGCCACAGGGATCTGTCCTTGGCCCGATTTGGTTTTTAATTTACAATAAGGATATTTATTATTCTATGCAAGATAATAATTGCACGTTATCTGCGAATAATACCACTCTTATGTGCTCGGATAAAAACATGGCGACTGCCTTACTGCAATTAAATAAGCTGGAAGAAAATGCAAAAACCTAGTTTACCAATAACAATTTAAAATTAAACAGTTATAAGACACAAAAAGCTGAAGTGTAGACTTCGAGTGGCTTTTCCCATACTAGATATTAATACTTACTTACTTGTATTTGCAAAAGTATAAATTTTATAATTATAACGTACATTTCGCCGATTGTTAGATTTCTAAGAAAGCAAGCTATATAGGCAACCCCCATTTCACCCATTCAAACTCATAAAAAAGAACCACAATGAAAATATAACTTTCAGAAAAAAATCAAATTGTGGCCAATTTCCCGTTCTAACAACCTATAAAGTTAAAAAAACAGGTAGGCAGGCTTTGAATATTGCTTCGTTATAATTTTTAAAATTTTGAAGAAGCGTAATCGTTTTCAGATTTACGAAATTAAATTTGTTTTATCGTCTACCACCCATAAAGAAAGGGCTCTCTAACAAGTTATAGCTGATAGCGGTCAGACGACTACTGTTTGAGTAAGTGGGCATGATATAGGCAACCCTACGATGTCGCTTACCGCATAAAAATAGTAGGAACAGAACAGCCTGCTCTACAGCAAAATTAAATGCGCTTCGGATTTCGGACTAAAAGTCGATATAAATGATTTATTTAAAGAGTTACCAAAAATATGCAAAGAATGAAAAATATATTTTTTAACTAGAGCTAACTGATAGGCGTAGTTAAAATCACGTAACTTCCAGAAAATGCGTTGTTAATATTAAAAAGTATCGTTTTTCTTCTTATTTTTTAAAATATTAAAAAACTCTTAAACATTTTAATAAAGTACTTCAAATAATCTATCGAGCTAATAAAAGTTTATAATGATCGGGGTTTGCGTTTTTGAATAAAAAATTAATCAATTTAAAATTTTTCAAAAATTCTTGGAAGGCCTCAGAGTAAAATTTTGAAGATAAATAGAAAATAAATTTGTAGTTCAATGCAAGCTCTATCGGCTCCGAAAGTTAAAAAAACATCGTGCAGACAGTTTTTGAGAAATTTTTTTTGAAGATTTTCAGAATTTTGAAGCAGCGCCATTGCGATATTTTTCGGAGTTTCAAAATTAATTTTATTTCGTCGCATACTACCTAGGAAGGGATTTCAAACAAGTGGTAGCTGATCCCGATGAAACCACTACTTTTTGAGTAAATGGGCGTTAAAGTCGAATTTTTCAAAAATCTGTAGCGGCCGCCATTTTAAAGCTAGAAAGTTCGATAGAAGGGTTTTCGATTTGCCTTAAGTTCTTCTCTCAGATTCCATGCTCAAATTATTAAATTTTGTTTTACAAAATACGCTACAAAAAGAAATATGTCTAACTTCCGTTTCCGGTTTCGGATTTTTTTGAAAAGCTTAATTAGAACTACAATTTTCGATATACCTCTTGATTGAAAATTTCATTAAAATCGGTCTAGTACTTTCGTCTGTAGAGGCGTCATCCAATTTTTTTTATATTTTTCACAACAAAATCTTTCTTCTACATGCTTTGGAAATTATAATAAAAAAACCACCTTCCCTATCAAAGCACTGTCTGAACATCATTGCGTCACTTCTTATTAGAAAACTCTTACAAGTAATAAAACAACAAGCAAACCATAGGAAGTACTTGAAAATTGCAATAACTAAACAAGGCAATCTAACAAAAGTTGAGTTATGATTGAATGAATAATGAAACTTGCCTATATAAATATTATTCTGTTCCAATAATAACTAATTTATCAATGCATTTACACGATATTGTTGTAGCTACATATTTTAATTTTATTATAAAGTTTCTAACTTTCTTAATGTTATTGAGAATAATCTACAATTTTAAATTTATTGAAGGCATGTTTTCCATACAATCAAATAGAAAAAAAAGGTTCACGCCATTTCTAGTGTCCCTATCATCTCGTAGCAGTTTTTTAAACTAAATGTAGTGATATTTACCACTCTATTCTTCGGAAAAAGTACGGTGTTCGCAATGTAATTTTTAAAGTTTCATCATAGTTTAAACTGCAAGCTGTTGTCGCTATTTCAACCGTTAAATTTAGCATTTTTTAATAAACAAAATTCACTAATGAAAGTAAGTATTTTTCATCCTAAATAAATCTTTAGTTATATAAAAACTGTATACCTAAACTAATTTACATAAAAATGTTTTTATGAACGTTTGTTTATTACTTTCATCAATTAGTTTATAGGGTATACAGTATTTATATAACTAAAGATTTATTTAGAATGAAAAATACATATTTTCATTAGTGAGTTTTGCTTATTAAACAATTATTTACACGCACATTGATATTTAATTATTATTGAAGAACTAGTTTTTGTACCGGCACTGTGTTTGACGACGGCACTTTTTTTAGCGGTCTTTTTGTGGCCAATGACATTTTTGGCTTCGATATTATGTACCGGCGATGTAATTTCTTGGCGCCATTTTTTTCTTTGCTGTTTTCGACGGCGGCATTTTTCCCGGCGCTATTTATGGCTGGCAAAATTTTTGACTTTGTTGTTTTTGGTTTCGACATTATATTTATTCCGCCGCCATTATTAACGGCGCTGTTTTTTATGTCGACATTATTGATCGGCGACATTACTTGCTGACATTTTTAACAGCGCTTTTTTTGACATCGACATGTTTGAATGCCCGCTATTTTTGCTCGGCGCTATTTTTCTCTGCGCTATTTTGGATTCGTTACTATGACCCCGAACCGATGTCAACGCTCCTCGTAACTTATGTTTATTGTGATGAAAGTGTTAATCAGCTTAAAGTATTCGACTTTACAGATACTAGACGTTATTAAAATCATTGTTTTTCATTTGAGGAAATTGTTTAAACAAATACAGAAATTATTTCCAAGCACTACTTTTCTATAGACACTACATCAAATAAAATTGCTATTTTTTTAGGTTAACCTTCCTAGAAAGTAACTCATTTTGATTTGTATTGTACCAGTTCATTTGCATGTACAGGATGAGGCAGTTATCTGTATATTTGATCCTAATTGAGTTAATATAACAAATAATAAAAATAATAATAATAAAAAATGCTCGAGACAAAAATTGCACAGTAGAACTGGCTCTACAGTTTGACGCGTTTGGTTGTTTTCTACCTTCAACTGTTTCAACCCAGTGATGTTAGTTTTCTTTTTTAATTGATATAGTATGTTTTTATAGCTATCTTGTATAGAACTTAATTCTCTTTTCAACGATGTCAATTTTTAAACATCTTGTATTAGAATTATTTGAGAAAAAACAAAAAACTATTACGTTGCAGTAGGTCATTAACAGATACGTACAAGCGCACTTTGATATATAAACTGTGGAAAAATGTAACGGCAAAACCAAATAAGTTAAGTGTTTTAACCGTAATAAATACCTTTTTTATTTATACACAGTATGTTTAAATAATTGTGCCTATTTATTCGGAACTGTTTCCAATCAAATTGATCACCTGCTAATTGACAGTCGACACGCCACAAGTTTGCTGGACGTGAGATGCAAAAAAGGGTCGGATTGTGTCTCAGACCACTTTCTATTGCACGGCAAAATACGACAAAGAATCTCCAGAACGTATATGAAAAGAGGAGAAAAGAAGGAGAAATGGAACATTAACAAATTATCTATAGAGCAATATCGATCCGAATACCAGGAACAAATTAAGACCAAAATACAAGATCAGGATGAAACACTGCAGAACAATGATGACATAGAAGAACAATGGAGAGTTATACAGAAAATCATAATAGATGCAGCAGAAACAACGATAGGAAAACAAATCCCAGCAAGGAACAATAACCAATGGTTCGATAACGAATGTAAGGCAGCGATAGAAGAGAGGCGACAGGCAAAATCAGATATGCTGAAAACCAGAACTAGAAGTAAAACAGAACAATACACAGCGAAGAGAAGGAAAGCTAACAAAGTGTGTAGAACAAAGAAAAGACAATATATGAAAAATAAGATAGAACAAATAGAAGAATATCATACCGGGCACCAAGTACGAAATATGTACAAGACAGTCCAGGAAATGAAGAAAGGCTTTCAACCCCTATGTAGAAGTAAAGAGGTAGAATTGATAAGTGATGAACGAAAAATAATAGAAAGATGAGCGGAATACTTCTCCGAACTGCTAAACGGAGAAATAGATGAAAACGAGGACAGCGACAATGAAGAACACTCACAGGAAGAAGAAGAGATCGAAGAACCAACCAGAACTGAAGTAGAGACCGCTATACGACGCACGAAAAATAACAAGGCCCCCGGGACTGACGATATACCTGCAGAGCTATTTAAAGCAGGGGGCGATGAGCTAATCAAAGCCCTGCACAAACTTATTGTAGATATATGGCGAAAAGAATTACCTAATGAGTGGAAAATCGGAATCATATGCCCAGTGTACAAGAAAGGAGACAAACTAGAATGCAGTAACTATAGAGGCAATTGTCTCCTGAACATTGCATACAAAATTTTCGCTTACATCCTCAACCAACGAATTGCTCCTCTTGCAGAGGAGACTACCAAGCGGGCTTTAGAAGCGGACGATCAACCACGGATCAAATTTTTACCCTCCGACAAATTCTAGAAAAATGCTGGGACTATAATATTAGCGTCTTCCAACTATAACGTTGACTATAAATCGGCCTATGACAGCACTAAACATAACACCATTTGGAGCACACTGAGAGAATTTGGGATCCCAAGAAAGTTAATCAGGCTAGTTAAAACGACACTCATAGGAACTAAATGCAGGTGCAGGATCGGGCAAAACGTCTCGAAAGACTTCAATATACCCAGAGGCGTGAAACAAGGAGACATAATATCACCCATACTATTTAACCTTGTATTAGAAGGCATCATTAGGAAAATTAACATCAACCCCGGTGGTACACTGTTTAACAGAAGCTCTCAACTACTAGCATACGCAGACGACGTGGTAATACTGGGAAGGAGAGAAAGGGAAATACTGAATCAGATGGGACAGGCAGGAAAACAAACTGGACTTAGAGTGAATGACAAGAAAACAAAAGCACTAACGACCTGCCGTGGAGGCCCCCAGAGAGAGAATGAAACCTTGGAGATACAGAATCGCCAACTACGTAAAACGAATACTTTCAAAAATTTAGGCACTACAATTAACCACAATAATGACTTGTCTAGCGAAATAAAGCAGCGAATAATAGCTGGTAATAGGTGCATGTTCGCGCTTGACAGCATAGTGAAATCGAGAGCAGTATCGAGATCCTGCAAGCTCCGCTTATACAAAACTGTAATAAAACCTGTTGTTTGTTATGGAAGCGAGCCGTTGACCTCACGCAAAGAAATGAGGAGTTACTAAATCGATTTGAAAGAAGGGTTTTAAGGAAAATCTATGGACCTGTGTATGACGAAGCGGAAAATGGATGGAGAATGCGGATGAACTTCGAATTAAAAGAATTATTACAAGAACAAGACATTGTTGGCTGGATTAAAAGGCAACGTATTAGATGGGTGGGCCAGGTCTGGAGAATGCCAAACACAAGAACAGCCAGAGCTGTGTTTACAAATACACCAGAGGGCAGACCACCTAGAGGACGGCCTCGGTCAAGATGGAAAGATAATGTGCTAGAAGATCTGAAAGAGCTGAGAGTACAGAACTGGACTATAACAGCTGGAAATAGAGACAGATGGAAGGCGGTTGTCGAAGAAGCCAAGGTTCTACATGGGCCGTAGTGCTGTGTGTGTGTGTGTGCCTATTTATTCGGTGTAAAATTTAAGAACAAAAAACTTTTTTTGTGTTATTACTATGCAACTTTTATTACAAACGCTACGAAATAAACCAAATTTATGACAAATTTAGCTAAACGTAAACTAGAAAAGTTAACTTAAATTAAATATTTATGAATTTGTTGAATAACATTTATACGTTCACTCTAAGCATTTCAGGGGCAATGTTGTTGAATGCTGCCCTTATTTTCTTTTTCAGTTGTATAAACAGCATTTTTGACGTAACCCTACAGCCACACAAATTCAAATCACAGACTCCAAGGGACCCGTAACAATAGCAGCAGCTTACTGCCCACCCAAACACTCAATTAAAAACGAAGATTTCAAGCGATACTTTGGAACGTTAGGCCCTAAATTCATCGCGGGCGCAGACTATAACGCGAAACATCAACAATGGGGGTCAAGAGTTACACAAACAAGAGGACGTGAACTATTAAAAACCGTCGATGAAAAACAACTATCGTACTTAACAACAGGCGAACCCACATACTGGCCAACGGATACACAAAAATTGCCGGACCTGCTTGACTTCTTCGTAGCAAAGGGAATTGCAGACGTATACACACATATAGAGTCATGTCTTGATCTCTCTTCAGACCACTCACCTGTTATACTGACTGTTAGTTCTGTCATTATATCTAAGGAAATCCCATTGAAATTACACAGTAAAGATACAGATTGGGAACTTTTTCGACGTCTACTGGACGAAACAACAACACTAGATGTGCCCCTAAAAAGCGAGGAAGACATCGATGATACAGTTGACAAACTAACCCGAAAAATTCAAGAAGCAACATGGCAATCTACACCAAATACTACCCACAGGACAAAGACACATGATCTCCCAATGGCCATTAAAATAGCAATAACAGAAAAGCGAAGGCTACGCCGAGCCTGGCAGTACAGCAGACACCCGCATGATAAAGGACTTCTAAATAACGCAACTCAAAATCTCAAAAGAATGCTATACCGCTTGAAAAATGATTCGTTACAAAAGCATTTAGAAGAACTGTCCCCTACAGATACTAACGACTACTCTTTATGGAGGGCAACAAGGAACATGAAACAACCAATCAAATCCATACCACCTATTAGAAAAGCCAATGGAGGATGGGCCAGAAGCAACGAGGAAAAAGCAGAATTATTCGCCAATCATCTATCTGAAGTCTTTCAACCTTTTCCCTCACAGATAGAACCAGAGGAGGACAACGAAATTGCAGAACATCTCGAAACACCACTACAAATGTCACTACCGTTCAAAGCGATTAAGTGGACGGAACTTAAAAATACTATTCGAAGTGAATTGAATTTAAAAAAGGCTCCAGGTTATGACCTGATTACAGGTAAAATTCTAAAGGAGCTACCAGAAAAAGTCCTCAGGTTAATAACTTTTATCTTCAACGCTATGCTAAGAATTGGCTACTTCCCCGACCAGTGGAAAGTAGCTCAAATTATAGTAATACCCAAACCCGGCAAACCACCGAACGAAGTTGCATCCTACCGACCGATAAGTCTCCTTCCAATCATTTCAAAGATTTTTGAAAAGCTTTTTCTAAAAAGATTACAGCCTATACTAAAAGAGAACGAAATCATACCAATTTATCAGTTCGGCTTCCGTCAAGAACATAGCACCATAGAACAGGTCCACAGAATAGTCGATAACATCAACAAGGCGTTTGAAGAAAAAGAGTACTGTACAGTAGCTATGTTAGACATAAGCCAAGCCTTCGATAAGGTGTGGCATCAGGGCTTACTTTATAAAATAAGACAATACTTACCTCACTCCATCTATGGCATACTCAAATCATACCTAAGTGATAGATCCTTTATGGTAAAATTCCAGTCCCAACAAACCTCACTTCACCCAATACAAGCTGGCGTGCCGCAGGGCAGCGTCTTGGGCCCAACCCTGTATACTCTATACACCGCAGATTTACCAGTGACCGAAAACACCCAAATTGCAACCTATGCAGATGACACTGCCCTACAAGCCATCAACATAGATCCAAATGTAGCATCACGGCATCTCCAGGAACAGCTAAATGAAACGCAAATCTGGCTCAAGAAATGGCGCATTAGAGCTAACGAGAGTAAATCAGTTCAAATCACATTTACAATGCGTTGACAAACGTGCCCACCCGTAACGTTAAACGGCCAAGAACTAAAACAGGCAGATAGTGTTAAATACCTGGGTATACACTTAGACAGACGTCTCACGTGGAGAACACATATTTGGTCAAAGCGAAAACAGCTCAACCTAAAACTCGCTAAATTGAACTGGCTTATAGGCAGAAAATCTAGAATGTCACTCGAAAATAAACTACTCATCTACAAATCCATACTAAAGCCCATATGGACGTATGGGATACCACTCTGGGGTACGGCCAGAAACTCAAACATTGAGGTACTCCAGAGATACCAATCCAAGGTACTGCGGATCATCACTGGATCACCCTGGTACATACCAAACACAACATTACACAGAGATCTCGCCATCCCAACAGTTAAAGAAGAGGTGTATGAAATGAGCAGGGAATATCAAACGAGACTAGAAACTCACCCAAATTATTTGGCAGTCAACTTGCTTGATAATAGCAGAGTACAAAGAAGACTGAACCGGCAACATCCAACAGACTTATTCCAGTAGTGACAGTGCAAAAAGTGAAGTGTAGTAAAATCAATAATCATTACTAAAACAACATTATATTTCTAGGAGTGGCACCAATGGGTGCTTACTTCGCTCATGCCCTGACTGTATACTTGTATAGACATTAACGCATACAACATATTTACTTATTGTTCAAATAATGAACAGATTGTAAATTTCCGCATTGGAGTAATAAAAAAAAATGTCGTCTGCTGTTGTAGGAGTAGTTGTATAAACAGCATTTTTGACGTAACCCTGTAGGAAAAAGTCCATGGGGTTAAGTCCGGTGGTCTTGGTGGCCACGCGACTGTACCACCTTGCCCTATTCACAAACCAAAAGCTCGGTGTAAATAATTTTTCACTATAACTATTTGGTGATGAAGTGCACCGTGATGCTGGAAGATAATCGACGTACTTTTCCGTTACTTTTAAATGTAGCCTCGTCCGAAAAAAAATTTTAGAAACAACAGTTTTATCCTGTCGCATAGAGATTGGGGATGCCTACGATCAGAATAGCGATCTGCATATAATCATGGTGCTGCGTGAATATTTCTTTGACATTCGCCCAAAATAAAAACCATGTCTATTAACTCATCTCGAGAATAATTTGAACCATCTATTTTAAATATTTAATTTAATAAACTCAACGCAAAGTTGTTGATGCTAATATTGCAATAGAACAACAAGCTCAACATTAACAAATGCAAAGCAGTTGGTTATGGTGGCAGACATTCTTGTGTTTTCGAAAACATTACAACTGATCGCCAAATAAGTGATAACATTAACAAATACAAAGCTGTTGCTACGGTGACAGACGTTCGTTTGTTTTCGAAAACATTACAATGGATCGCCAAACTAGTATGTTTCGGTGCAAAGAATAATGTGAATACATTATGTGAAAAAACTAGGTTCAATGATTCAAACACTTTGTGTACAAGTAAAAAAGTCAGGTATTATGTTAAAACAATTAATTCAAGTGGATTTGCAATCTTTTTTACAATTTGTATGTCAAAGTACGATTGTACATCTCTGCTTATGGCCTACTGCAACGTAATGGTTTGTTGTTTTTTTCACACAAAAACCGCAATGCAAAAAATTTTAAATTTACATCGCTGAAAAGAGAATTAAATTCTTTATAAGATAGCGAAAAAATAGTATATTATACACCAAGGTAGAAAAGTCTACTATTATAGCCTGAGGGCTAAGGTTGATCCCGAGGGTTATGAGACTTTTCTACCGAGGTGTATATACTTTTGTTTTCACTACTAGTGATATAAACCCTTATAATTGTCGAAAAATGACTATTTTAACTTATATCCCTGTTTATTTCAAATTATAAAACAAATGACAGTTTTTTGTTTTGTTGGCATGACAGTTGTTTGAAAATTGTTAAATCATCATTGGTATTCAAAAACATTGTTTTTAAGAACTGGTTTCATCTAAAATACTGAAATTATTAACAATTTTCTCTTTTTCACTTTGTGGGTTGTATTATAGGCGAAATTGATATTGACAGAGTTTTCATTTATTACGGCGCGAAAAACGTATATTCAAATACACCAAAGTTTTTAAAATTAATTTATTTAAACAACTATTTTATGCATAAAATACCATTAAATAGAATCTCTCCATTATATTAAATCGCGCTATAAAAACGTTCTCTTTAAAACTGTCACAGGATTATCAATATAAATTTGTTCATTATTTACCAGTGGTTAATAATGAAAAATTAGTCACCTGTCAGTGAGCAAAGGTAGAGAAATTGAATTTCACAGCATTCTATTATGTGTCAAAATGCTACGCCATATTACTAGTAGTGAAAAAAAACATATAGCGTGCCATTAAAAAAAAACAAATGAACATCGCTGCGTTGAAACAGTTGAAGGCAGAAAACAACCGAACGCGTCAAAATGTAGAGCCAGTTCTACAGTGCAACATGCAACATTTGTTTCGATCATTTTTTTTTTCTATTTGTTAGATTAACGCAATTAGGATCAAATATGCAGATAACTGCCTCACCCTGTAAAAATTATGGATGTGGGTCATACTTTTTTCGATTTTAGAAAATTCAATGCCAATTGACTAACATTTCTAGGAGGGGGGAAGTTGTCGATTTTAGAAATTTCAATACCAATTACTTTTTTATTTATACTTGTTATAGTAGAAAACTTCATATTATTTATTTAATTCTAAGTCTATTGCTATTTAGCATTTAGTATTGATTTATACAGAATATTTATTTTTGTTTATACTTAGGCCGGTATTACACTATCAAAGATTTGATAGAAGATCTTTTATAAAATATCTTTGTCAAAGAAATTTTACAATGTAATGGGCTATATTTTATAAAAGATTTCTTTTATAAAATATCTTTTATCAAAGTTAGCTACATTCGACCATATTTGATAAAAGATTTAATAACCATTTTACAAAATGGCGTCAACTAAGTTCACGTGGTCACTTGATGCTACTAAAACTTTAATTTCTGAATATGAAATTTATGAATTTTTGTATAATATTCAAGACGAAGACTACAAAAATAGAAACAAAAGATTAGAGGCGTATCAAAAATTTCCAATGTGATCAGCACACACATTGATGTAAAAAAATCTTCTTTAAGTGCTTTATAAATGGCATTGCAGGTTTCGGGTATTATAGAGCTTAATGTACATTGTGGTATTCGCGTAGAATAGTTTAAGCTGGAATAACTTTCTCCAGTGGCCAAAAACCGAAGAGTCACAAGAACGCGATCTTCTACACTAATGCAATTTCTTAAATGGGTATTCTTTCACGCAATAAAAGGAGCAACTTTTGATACAACCAGCTGAAATGTAGCATCATCCATTCTTAAATAATTTTTATAACATGACATATCTTCAACTCTGAGTTCCTTCAATAAGTTTTGGTGTATACCCAGATCGTCACGTCTCGAAACCCATGGTTTAACCCACTCACGTCTTCTTTGCTTTTTACTCTTAGTCTTTTGTTTTTTTAAAATTGCACAAATTATGACAATTGAACTAATTGAAGCCACACAAGCATAGAGCTGTTGTTCATCCATCATATGATGACAACTGTGATAAAATATTTTATGTAGTGTAATACTAGTTTTCAAATCGTTTTTTAATCTTTGAATAAAAGAATATTTTATAAAATCTTTTATAAAAGATCTTTTATCAAATCTTTGATAGTGTAATACCGGCCTTAGGGAATTTTAAAACATGTATTTATTTAGTTATTTTTGTAAAGAGTTTAATTATTTTCAATAAACATATTTTATCTTTTTATGTTGCTTGTACTTACTTGTAAATATGAGTTTGTATAGTATATATACTGCTTATAAAAATTTATAACTCGTTTTAAAAAATGAGATACATTTTAAAATAATTTAAATTATGAGGAACAACTAGCTACTACACGAGCCAGAGTCATTTAAGTAGCCCGCGCTTGTACTTGAGTTTGCCTAGTAGGGAGATCTCGCCAAGCCAAGGGAAGGGGCGTATGAATTAAAATGGCGTTGGTTTTGCTCACAGTTGCAGAGCATAAAGCTTTTTCCGTGATGGTGAAAACTGATTTACTAATAAGCTGTTGTTGATTGGTGAGTAAATACTGCAGGTAACATGTTGCGTTTTCTAACGTTATTGCAGAGGAATTGCAATAAATTAGCTGCTAAACTTAGGTATATGTATGACCTCGCATTATACTGACTCGCGTTTCGATTATTAATAAGAAATAACGCATTTGCTAGAAATTCGAATAAATATGACATAACGTTTTTTGGCAAAAATTTTAAAACTGAAATTCTTGACTGCAAAATGGTACTAATTGTATTTTCCTTAAAAAAAAAATCAAGATTAAGATGTAGGACTTCACAAATTTACTTTAGTTTTGCTGTAACTGCTTGACCTTGTTTCGTTGAAAACCCGTTAAAGCTCTTCTATTCATATAAATAAAGAGCAGGTACATCGATAGCACTGTAAAAAAAAATCTTTTATCATCTGTTTATCTCGCTAGTGGTAAGACAAGATCCTCTTTTGATTAAACTTTTCACTGCGATTTTATTGTAGCTAATTATGCTTTTGAATTTTTAGATTCATTTCGTTTCTTCAGTAGTTGGAGCTCCTTCGCATTATGCCCTGCTTGTTCGACAGTATTTGGATCAAAGGTTTCCGTGTCAATGGATTGGCAGAAGAGGCGCTATTAAATAACCAAGGTCGCCAGATTTATGTCCTTTAGATTCCTTTTTGTGGGCTTTTTTAAAGAGTAAAATTCACGCAAGACAACCCGATTTTTTACAAGATTTACGACAAAGTATAATCAACGAATGCTGTCTAATCACTCCACAAATGCTCCAGGCGACATTTTGAGCTGAATCTTTATTACTGTATGGACGCTGCTGGTGCTAATTTCGAACACTTACTACCCTGAAACTTTGAACTGCATTTTTGCGGGAGCTAATGCTCTGAATCCAAAGCTAAAAACACTGCTGTAATTTCTGTAATCTATGGTGTATTGGAAAGATGCAGCAATTGCCCAAAGGTATATAATTTATATTTTTTAGTAGAATAGGGAGTATAGGTAATTGCTGAAAATAATAAATTAATCAAATGTTAATTACTTTTTTAATTTATTTTTGTTGGTTCTATTTTAAACACAAGTGTACTAAAAACTGACTCAGTATTGAATAGTTTAAAGAAACGTTTTATTTTTTTCATAATCTCAGACTTCATTGTGCGAACATAATATTTAATTTATTCATTGCAGAGCATGGCTTGATCATGTCTAATTTAAAATTGTCAAAAAATAAACTAGGTGTAAAATGTACTTTTGTTTAAATTTTTTTAAAACGATTAAAATTATTTTGCCAGTTACAGCCTTAGCGGGAGGAAACAGTTTCTATTAGGTCCCTTATGTAATTATGGTTAGTAATCCAGGCAATTCCGAGTTGCTGTATTCACCTCATTTGTATTCAGTAAATGTGAAACGAACTATTGTAATTTTATTAAACCGATGTTATAAAAATATACACTGTATCAATACTGCTTTTCGTCTTCCATTCGTCAGACAAAATTTTCCGACAGCATCGCTGAATTGTTTTTGCATACACCAGTTTGAAAAACACTGTAGTAGTTTACCCTAGTCTGTCTTTAGTTATTAGTAAAGCAGCAGAAATATATAGGCCGATGATGATGAATAAGTACTATAACAAACAAACAAATAAGAGACCTTTTTTAACATTTAAGTTTTGGTTTTGAAAATTGTTTATGACATTTCAGAAGGAATTAAAATTCATCGAGCTTTGATTAGGCATATTTAAAAGTATCTTAATTTTGACAGATTTTATAATACGTAGTTTATTTCAGAATATTATGTGCCACTTCTGGGCAACTGAGTTGTAGAATATTTGCCATTACATATTTTTTTTTACTTTTTAGATTGATTAAATTTATATTTTACGTCAATTCTCTAAAAATATTTCTTTATCCCATTAATGTTTTTATGAAATTTATCTAAAGAATAAAAAAATCAAGGATGGTGATTCAACTTCTGAACAAAAACAAGAGCAAGTAAATATCCTTGTATATTCATCACCTTCATTAACTTGAAAGAATAATAATAATAATGTTTCAGAATTTATGTGGGTTTGTTTTTAATCTGGCAGATTAGTATCACAATTTTGAATAATTTTTTGCTCTTCACCACGCTTAAAAAAATAAGGTTTTATTAAGTTGCTACTTTAAGAAAGGAAAGTGAATTAAAGCTAATTAAATAATGTGTTTAGTTATTCATTCAAAGCAATTAATTACTGATCACAAGGAGTTTAATAAATTAAAGTTAACTAAATTTTGGTTTAGTGGTAGGTAATTTCCAACTTTGAATTTTATTTTTCTCAATACAATAGTTAAATAGCTGACAAATCAAAAAATACCTCTTTTTAAACATTGAATGTAACCATAAGAACGTTTGAGAAAAATGCAGTGAAGTAGACCACAACCTTGCGCACTAATCTTTTCTCCCTATTTCTTGCATACATTTCCTCATCTAACTACTAACCTCGCCACCATGTGCACAATACTTTTCTCCTAATTTATTACATACATTTCCTCATTTCCTCATCTAACTACTAACTTAGGCAACATGTTCACCACTTATGCTTCAGAAGTGGTCTTTTATACTGCTTTTTAGCTGAACAATTCCTGAAAGAAAAATTAACGCAACTTGAAAAAAATGCTATCCATACATATATAAAAGCACAAAGGGTTTTTTTCTCCCCTTCCTCCAGCGGCTACCGCTTCACCAATTTGGACAATTTTTTTTTAAATGAAAGGTCTTTATCCACAGATGGAACATGAAACATTTTTATATTTTTATTCTACGTCGATTTTTTAATAATAATTATTTTAATTTGTAATATATATGACGGTCGGCTAGAGCGTCACTTGGGGCGCCCTCTATAATAACGTCGCGTGTCATTATTGGAACTAATGCATCACGTGACTTGATGATTCGCCGGTTCTATCAACGCTGTCTGTCAGTGCATTGTGTACTGGGGTAACACTAGTGTTCTATAATGTCATAAAAATCATAATTGCTAAAAAGTTATCAAAACACTAAAAGGATTTTGTTTGTAGTTTATCATGGTTCAGCACTGACATACAGGGTGCAAAATTAAGCAGGCTCACCATTGGAATTTTGAAAATGATAAGTACCATATAGAATGTTTGTTTGAATAAGGAAAATGTGAACTATTTAGGAGACCAGCTTATTGCTATTAAGAAATGTTTTGAAAAATTTCTAGCTTACTTCAAGAAACTAAAATTTGCTTGTTGCTTCTTTTATTATAAACTTTAACAAGTCATTTTTGCAGTGATAGTGTAACTCGTAGAAAGGGATCTTTAGATTACCTACCATTTTCGAGTGGCGGCGGTCAACTTTCTTTTTCTGATGGTGACTATATCAAACTTTTTCATTTTTAGATTACATTTTTTATTCTCTTTTCGGCAATTTATGACAATCTTGTGAAGTTACTGAAACTGATGTATAAATATTAAAAAAAACTTATTTTTAAAGTTGCCTATGGAACCTTTACTGTAGTGTGTTTTGTATAGAAAACAAAAAATGATATGGTTCCCTATCGGGTCATTTCTGACTATCATACATGAAGTAGTCAATATCTAACAGACAAACAAAACAAGACAGTTAACAAAGTGTTAAATATTAAGGAAAAAAACCACTAGCAATTAAAAACACAAACAATTATAGAAAAAATTCCATAGAAAACGCTACAAACAAGCTCTATGCTATAAAACCTTCCACCATTTTTGCAAACACCAAAATATGATTCAGTCACAAATATTTTATGTTCTTCTGTGAAAATCTTTTGAATCTGGTGCCACTTTCTTTTAACATTCTACTGTGAATTAAGTCGCTTGTTGGTAATATTATTAATTCCGGTAACTCTGTAAGTGGTGAGGGTTTGTTTCCTTAATATTTAACACTTTACTATCTATCTATTGAGAGTTTTGTTTATATGGATGTATGTTAGGGTGGATCGAATCTATTGGTGACAAAAAATTAAGTACTGTAAACGACATAACCTGTATGTCAGAAAGTTGCCTTTAGGTGAGCTAAGCAATTTTGCAGAGTCAAACGTCATCTTCAGGTGCCTATATTCATTCAAAATTTTTTAAGTTGAAATGGTTTATTCTAAGTGAAATATTATAAATAAAAATATTATAAATAATTATTTGTCCATTGACTGTAGAAATTGTTGTGTTGTACCAACTTTAGGTAATTTTTGTCGCGAACTAATTGGTGATCGAATCACACTATCCCTCGCCTCTGTTCCCGAAACTAAAGTAGAACAGTTAACAAATAAACCATTGCACTGAATGCCCTATGGCAACTTCCAATTGCTTGATCACATTTTTAAGTTCTGTATCTCTTGCAAATTGGTTCCTAAGAGGCCTTCTATAAAAGCAAAAATACTTGTTTTCAGTCTATTTGCATTGCCTGAAGTAGGAGTCAGATGCCCCAGGTAGCTTGATCTATGTTCCGAAATTAAAACAACATGCTCTTCGACAATGAATTTTCTGTGATATCGAGTACCCGATTTCTCTACAATTAGGGTCCTGTCTTTTCTCCCGTCGAAATAAACACCCGTTAGTCAGGTTCGCCTTAGAACCACTCTGCAGATCCAATCGACGCTTTTTCCGTTCTCTTCTCAACTTGCTGCGATTTAGTATCCTCGAGGGGTCTTCCTTACTTACAACGCCTAAGTCTTGCAGAACAGCATTTGCTATAAGTAAAGCGGACCTGTCCGATACACCGGTCGCAGGCTTCAGCTAAATTTATGAAGTCTTGTCCTAGTAGATTTGAGAGTCCTAACGTCGACGGGGAGTTTGTGACGGAACTCCCTGGAATTTCAATAAGGCTATCCAAAAGACGGGTATTTTCACCGTCAGTGGTTATAAAATTTCCGTCTTGCACCCTACTGAAAATGGAAACCCTCTGCCCTGAGCATGGTATGAAGAGCGTAATGGTTTTCTATTCTCATTATAAAAAATATAACAGTACAATTGAATTTCACATGATACTACTATATTTGCACCAATTTTGAAAATATTAGTGCCATCTAGGCACCTGGAGATGTTCACCTAGAGTGCTGAATTTTTGCACGTGTAATTATGAACCGAATAGGCAACTTTTGCACACACAGGCATTTTCAATTTCGAAAATTAATTTTTTCGGTCCACCCAAATGCTAGATAACTTGATAATGAATCTTTTGGTTTTATGACAAACACGATATATGGTAATATTATTGTAAACATCATCGGTTTCAGTTATTTTGCAGAATTGTCATACATTGTTGAAAATGTCATTTAAAATAGTAAAAGTTTGATATAGCAGTTATAGGAGAAAAGAAGAAAGGTTGACCATTGTCGCTCGAAAATAGTAGTTCATAAACAAATGTTGGTTACACCAGTAAATTCCTCCTTATGTGTTACACTATCACTGGAGTTTATAAATAAAGGAAGCTACATGCAAAGTAAGAAAACCTGAAAATTTATTTTTTTTGCGCTTATCTAGTCGCCTATGAATTCTTCAAAATTTTAAAAATGGCAATAAACTGTTCGTTTAAATAAGCAACTTTTTCCTAATTTTATTTGTTTTCAAGATCCCAATGGTGAGACTTCTTAAGTATTATAGTAGTAATGTATTTGTATGAATAATTTAGTAATCCGTAGTTTCTTTGTTGCAGATTAAGGCATGGTTATCTTCAAATGAGAAAGAATATGGCGACTTATGCAAGCCATTTTATGTGGTTCTTTCAACCAGAAGTAATCTTTTTGTTGTAACAAGCATGTACAACTGTGCCGAAGTAATATAAAGAAAATAGTATGCAATTTTATGGTGACAGTAATTAATCGAGATCATGTTATGAAACTTCGCCATCAGGCAGACAGTCCATGTTTCAAGTTTTGTGCGTGATCGTTGCAATGTTATGCCAAGTGTTTTACCCAATCATGGAAAAAAGCACCACAGATCAACAAGGTTAAACAAAATACAGACTTGCTAAAGCATACATTCATTAGTGAATAGATGATTGTAGTATAAGGTAGCGCTGCGTAAATTGAACCAAAGATCCAATATAATTTTGATGCCTGTAAAGGACTTTAAAGTAAACGTTTGACGTTTATCAGCTGTTTCATACGGTGTTAACTAATATTGATAAACTTCATCTATGTATCAATAGTTTACATTGCAATGTTACAATTTCCATTTCTTTTTCAGAATATTTGAAATCCTCATAAGGTAACGTCATTTGGGTCGTTGATATTAACAGTACGTGTGTATGTAGGTTTTGAGTCGAATATTGCTTTTTTAATTGGTTCAAGTTGTTTAATGGTATACTCTGTTGACCTTATAGGACCAGGATTTCTCTGTGTGGAACCTAAGCCTCATTCGTTTGATTTACTTGTGATTGTAACCTGTCTTTTCCACTAGGTTCCATATAAACAGAACACAGAAGTTACAGCACTGCTTTTTCCAAGAGCAATTGTTTGCATGTGCATGTATTATTATATACTACATGTGAAACCATATTTATTGTTATCTGAACATTTTACTGTGTTGTTTTGTTGAATGATGTAAAACACTTGCATGGTACTGATTATAACCGTGTGTATCATCGTACGTATATCGCTAAGGTTGTCACTGCCTAAGTGTCTACATATTGACTATGTTTGCTAAATGATTTAGATGGTTTTGCCAGTTTCTATATTAAGGGTCTTATAATCATCCTCTACTATGTCTGCACTCGCAATTTACATATAATATATTACCTTTTCCAAGTACTGTGAAATGTTATCCACCATTCACTTCAAGAAATATTTTATTTTCACTGCCAGCTTTAGTTCAATTTTATGTTATTTTCTGAAATTTATACTTTACTTTTATTTATCGACACTAAAATGTTAAAATATGATATTGGATGTTTAGTTCAATTTTTGTGGCGCTAACAAATGTCGAAATCATCTATTGCTGCTCAAATTGAGTAGTAAAGCAACAAATCTACATAACAAACAGCTTTAATTTTTTAAATCATAAATAAAAGTGTTCCTGTTTATTATTAATGAGTTTCTTTAAATGCTGCTCTACTAAACTATAACATTTCTTAAACTTTAATGAATGCTTGCTGAATTATGAGTTAACGTGAGATAAGCAAATCACAACCATACAGTGTATCACATATTTTGCTAAAACCACCTTAGAGTGCAAAAAATTTTAGCAAGTTGTATGCTTCCTGAAGCAATATGCAATATATCGTCTTACAACTAACAACTTTTTAAAAATATTTTAATAAAACATGGTTGTTAAATTATTTGCTTAAAAAACGTATAAAAAGTGTTAATAATTAGTGAATTTAAATAATTGTCTTTGAGCACTAATTGTTGATTGTAGTACTATTCACTACGGAAAAAAAACAAACTGGTGGGAAACGTTTATTAAAACAGAACGTCTTATGGTAATTATTGTTACCAGGCAAGAGTGTCGAGTGTTTAAAATGAAGTGAATAAAAATGTCACAAAAACCTTTCCTTTTGTGTTCTATGGTTTATTCTTCTTTACATAGGTGTTCTACTTTCTTATGTTTTCAGTAATAAGAGAGTGTTAATTTAACCAAAATTTTTGATGTGGAGATTTTGGCGAAAATACATGCTTTAGATCTCCAGGGACTCAAAAAAGGTCTAAAAAAAAGGCTCGTCTCAGAGTGGGTACGTGTGTGGGGGTGTGCGTTCGGTCTCTCATCTCCCGAACAGAAAGATATAAGACATAAGAAATTAATCGGAAAAATAAACTATTACAAAAATCCGAAACCGTAAAAGGAAATTAACCATATTGCTTGGTAGTTTCTTTTAAATTAGACAAGGCAAATCTTACGCCTTATTTTTCCGAACTCTAGCTTCAAAATAGCAGGCGCTGCGTTTTTTTTTGAATATTTTGACCTTACTGTCTTAGTACTCAAAAACGAGTTGCCAAGGCTGGCATAATCTTTGCTCATTGTATAAATAATAGGGCAGAGGCCGGCGCACTAAAAGTAGCCGCATGTTACTTTTTCGTAATTTGTGAGCTAGCACCTACCTACCCCCACCTACTAAGACAAATAACAATAATACTCGAATTTTCATTTTCAAAATTGCTACATGGAGGCCATTAGGAAAAGTTTTTTTTTTTAAATTAACTAAGAAATACACGAGTATCGAATAAAAATATATAATTTAAAGAATTTAAAGTCACAAAATATAATCTATAGTTTAATGATAATGGTAAAAATATAAAATAAAGTAGGTACTTGAACAAAAAATTTATTTATTGTGATAAAAAAATTAAAAATACAACGCTATCATTAGATATTGAACCCTCTATGGCACACCTTTCAACCCTAGAATACTAATATGATTCAGATTTACGTAGTTACTAGAGTCGGAAATTTTACGAGTTTTGAAGAAACCATAATATGGAAAATGAAGTTTTATTATTAAAAAAGTACAAAAATAAAGACACATTGCCTATATATTAGATAAAAAAATACACAGGGTGTCTAAACCTACTGCCATAAATTTACCAGCCGACGCAAAAATAAGTGGAAAATGTCTATAAAACTTTTGTCCTAAACCGCAGCATAAGGAAGCTACACGTCTTTGAAAATCGTGTTGAAAAAACGGAAAAAGGTACTCTTGTTTCAACTCGCCTGGTATAACAGTTTCCTATAAAATTCAGGTTTTCTGTTTTACCAAAATCAAATTAAAAATAGAATGGATGGATTTGTATGTAAATTATTTATTGAAAACTAAATTAAAATTAAAATAATTACAGTAAGTGTTCGAAGTGTTCTCCGTTGGTTCGAATACATGCTTCAGCACGCCTTAGTAAAGAATTACTAACCCGTGCAAAAACTCCCAGCTGCAAGCGAATCTGATTGGCCGCATTTTGGATACGTTCCCAAAGTTGTTCCACGGTATCGACATTCTGTCTGTAAACTGCAGCTTTCATGGCACCCCAGAAAAAGTAATCTAAAGGATTCATATCCGGTGATCTTGGGGGCCATCTTTCCGGTGCATCATTACCCCGTCCTATCCAGCGCCCAGGAAATTCTTCGTGTAACCATGTTCGGACGTCAACGGAAAAATAGGGAGGAGCCCCATCATGCAGAAACCACATTCTATTCCTTCGTTGCAATGGTACATCCTCCAACAAGCCTGGTAGATCGTTCTGGAGAAAATTTAGATAACTTGGTCCAGTTAAGCGCTGGGGTAAACGAAATGGTCCAATAAGATGGTCCCCAACAATACCGGCCCAAACATTTATCGATAACTTCCTCTGATTGTTCCCAACCCGTATAGCATGGGGATTTTAACCCGCCCAGTGATGTTCATTATGGAAATTAAAAATCCCATCACGAGTAAACTGCGCCTCATCTGTTGTCAAGTCCAGTAAAAATTCTGGGTTGTTGCCATGTTGTTGCAATATCCATCTACTGAACTGAAGTCTAGCAATCGTATCGGCAGGATAGATTGCATGGGCTTTTTGATAATGGTAGGGATAAAGTTGCTGTTCTTTAAGTGTTCGATGAACGACGTCTTTAGAAGTTCCAAGTCTGTTTGCTAGTCTTCTAACACTCACACCGGGTTCTTTTTCCACAGCATTCAAAATATTATCTTCCATTTCTGGCGTACGAACAGTACGACCACGGCCTCCTTCATTAAGTTTTGGGACAAGCGCTCCAGTTGTCCGGGCCCGCCGATCCACAGCAATGAACGTTCTTCTATTGGGAAGCCGCCGATTGGCATACATTTCAGAGTATTGTTCAACCGCTCGAGCACTGTTCCCTAAACATTCCCCCAATACTAAATGCATATCTGCGTATTCTTCAAAAGTGTAGGTTACAGCCATAATCGAAACACTACTATTTCAAATTACGCAAACGAAATAATCTTTTCTCAGGACAAAATTTATTTGACAATTATCAAAACAAAAGAAATAATTTTGCAGGTGTTTTTGTCATATGTGCCAAATAAAACACATGCTTTTTATTGATTTGAATTTAAAATCACAATCACTGCATTTTACACTCAGACAAACAGAAAACCTGAATTTTATAGGAAACGGTTGGACCAGGCGAGTTGAAACAAGAGTACCTTTTTTGTTAATTAGGCAGCAGGGAATACAAATCTCTAAACTAAAATGGAAAAACAAAAGGTTAAGAAAAAGGTGATAACCTCCATTCGTGCCGCCCCTGGTTAATTTACAAAAAAGAAAATAGTAGGAAGTTTATACCTTCAATAGGTTAGGCTGCCTGCAAAATTTCGATTTTTTTATCACAAACCGTTTTTAAAATGCAATTGTTTTCCGTTTTTCAACACCATTTTCAAAGACGTGTAGCTTCCTTATGCTGCGGTTTAGGACAAAAGTTTTATAGACGTTTTCGACTTATTTTTGCGTCAGGAATCGGCTGGTAAATTTATGGCAGTAGGTTTAGAGACACCTTGTATAATTATAGAAAATTTGTTAACTTGAGGCGCATACAGTGCAATAATTACCTCGGTGCGCTCCGCACATTGAGTGTTTACACTGCGAGTAATATGCAGTTGTCATGCGCCTTAGACGACTGGTAGTAATAAATTGCGCGTTTATTATCTTAAAGGTCCGTATTTTCATCTTCCACATCTACATTTAGAATTTTGCAAATATTTTGGCGGAGATTACGACGCAAATTTGGAATACTGATTCTACTCGTATGTTCCATTCACGGCTTAGCAAGACGTTGAGCCAATTCGATCATAAATTGATGGCGATTTAAATTTTTTTCACCCTTCGTAATTGTATTGTAACAATACACAATAAATGAGTTGATAATAGTAGAATTTACAATACCGTAGAAGACATATAAGGCCATGTTCGGGTTTCTCTGCTACAACTCGTGTTATGCGAAAGCTGATCAAATGTGTCAACTCCACCTTTTGCTTCATTATAGTTTAAAATGATATTTGGTTTGGCGTTCTGTTCTGATATTTCTGCCTTTTCATGATTGTTGACAGCAATAAAACCACTTTTTTCTTTTCTGGCATGTAAAACACCAAAGTTTTCTTTTGGTCAAAACAGAACATAAAAGGTTTAGGATTTGTCTTTATTTGTAACTTATATGGGTCTTGTAACAGATCATCTGCAAGTCTAACCGAAGTGAACCAATTGTCCATAGTAATATTTCAATTACTGCCACGAATAGACTTTGTTAGATCTTTTACCTTATAATTTGCTAATGGTAAACCTCTTGTTCGTGTTCCTTTTCCCAAATAAGGACTTGCATCAATCATATATTTTGACCTAGAATCACATACCATTACAATCTTGATCTCATATTTGGCGGGCTTATTCGGTATATACATCTTAAATGGACATCTTCCACGGAAAGCCAAAAGTTGTTCGTCGATGGTAAGGTAAGACGATGGTGTATACGAGATTCTGCAAGTGTCAATGAAAATGTCCCATACTTCACGTATGTGTGCAAAAGGATCATGCTGTTTCCTCTCTCTAGTTTCGTTGCTATGAAATCTACTACTAATTACTAAAAACGTAAAACGCTCGCAACTCATGCAAGCTTTGCAGAAACAACCTGAAAGAGTCTAGTCGAACATTTGTCTCGCAATCAGATGATTGTCCTTTTTTTACGACAGAGATCATCAAAATGGCAAAAACTGGCATTAGTTCTTCTTTCGAAACATTCGACAGAGTGGCTTGGTTTGTAGCATAACGCTCAGATTTCCTCGTTATTTCTTCGTTGGTGTGTTCCAGAATTGTATATAGAATGTCGGAAATGAAATGCAAAAAATGATCATCAACCGTACTGCACTTTTTAGCTTCTCCTTTGCTACCTGATAAAATATAAATAATGTTTCTGCTAGCTGTTCTTTTAGACCGTACAGGCAATTCAGCTGACCACTTTTGTCTGTCTGTTCCCCCAAGTTTTTTTTATCAGGCTTTATTACGTACTTCTCCTTTCGCCGTATTTTAGACAAGGGAAGATTTTCCTCTGATCTATCATCTATGTCTTCTTCAACATATCGTTGTGTGCTGGTGTTATTGAATTAAGCGCATCAGCAATATCTTCGTCAAAATTTGAAATTCCTTGTAGTGATGATATTGATGAATTACGGCGTGCAGCAGTAATATCGTCTAAATAACTCTCAGCATCGCCGTATGTGTAAACCGCCTCCACTTCCAAATTATCTTCTTCCCAGTCACTTCCGCTATCGTCGTAGGGTTCTGGATTGCTATCTACTCCATTATCCGTCCAGTTTCATTTAGTAATTCTAGTTCCGACGAAGGTTTCTTGGAAGACATTCTACTAAAAAATTGATTATTATAAAAATAAATTATACTAATATGCCGTAAAATTATAAGATCAAACGAACTTGTGTGTAGGGGGATGCTCGCCCGTTTGCTTCACCTCTTTCGTTCTTTCCAGGTAGTGTAAAAGTGTGCTAGCAACACAAATCTTGGGGTTCGCTTCATAAAAGGGAATGGAAAGTACCGGTTGCAGCTGATCTTTTCCTGATGTTTTTATCCGATCTGTTATTTTTATTTCTATATTGTCGCAATTTTTGTGAATATTACTAATTTTTATCGACGATAACGTTACCAGTGCTAATGACATCACTAGTTTCTTCGTAAGTTCTTCCAAGGTTAGTGAGTTATTCGGGTGAAGTTTTGTCAAGTGTTCCAGAACCTCGCTTGGGTCCCAGGTTGCATTATATCTTGCCTTGGTGGGTTTCAAACGTTGTACGCCTCTTAGGAATCTTTTTATACGATAATCACAACCTACTTCCGGCGTCGATATCAATGAGATAGCAGACCTGGCGGAATTCAATGTACCATATGAGGCACCTTCTTGATACAGTTTGGTTAGGAATAATAACACATTTTCGACCGTTATTCTTAATGCATCTGTCCCTTTTTGTTGACAGAACTTCTACCACTCTTTTAACTCTGTAGTATACTGTTTTAACGTCGAATTTCTTATGGAAGATATTGATACCTCTACTGCCTCCTTCGTTTCCCCTTTTAAAACTAAGCTTTCCCCGATAAGTAACCTGCTACCACGGCAAACTGTTCCCAAAGAGGATGTTGGTTCCTAGAGGGAGTACACAAAGGATTGATGTCAGGTGTAAGATAAAATAATAGGCTTTTTTTATTGACATTGACCAAAATGACGCAAATCACGGTAGCGTTGGCCAGTGAGGAGCCACTACAATACCTTCCGCATTATCATTTAAAATCTTTTTTAATACTCTTAATAAAAGCGAGAACGGGGGAAACGCATAAAATTTGCAATTTGTCCAAGGAACTGTAAATGCATCAGCGATGGCCGCATCAGGATCTCTGATCCGTGAATAAAAACAACATTTAGTGTTGCTTCTTGTGGCAAACAAGTCTACTTCTGGACAACCAAACACATTCGTTATTTTCGAGTAAGCATACTCTGCTAACTGCCATTCAGTTTCTGGTGCCAATTTTCTAAATTCAATGTCGGCCTCTTTATTATCCGCGGATGGAATATAAGATGCAAAGATCCAAATGTTATTGGAAAGTGGATTCCACCTATTCGGTTTATGTAACTTATTGCCGTTGTATTCTATTCTATCTATCCTAAGTAAACTTTCATTTTTTTAAATTTATTTGCAAAACATTTAAGTCCAAAAAGGGCCGCACCGAGTTCTAAACCATTTATGTGCCAGGTTTTTTCTTCCTCATTCCAATGTCCGTTTGCTCTGCGATTTCCACGTGGAATACCCGAACCACTGGTTGATGCATCAGAGAAAATCACTAATTTGAAATCCTAAGCTTTTATTTTACATTTTGCTCCTTTCAAATTCTCCTGCCACCATAAAAGTTCTTTATTAATTTGAGACGTTATTTTCATGATACCGTCGTAATTTCCGTTTTCTCTTTTAAGAGCCGGGTATTTTTCCCTTTCTAAATGTTTTGTATATAACCATCCATAAGGTACTGCTGGACAAGCAGCTACTACGAGCCCCACCAAATGTGTAAAAAACCTAATTCTCGCTGTCTTTTTAATTTTGAATTCACTAAGTAATTTCTGTATTTTATCCTGTTTCTCTATAGGAAGTTCTACTGTTATTGATTCGGAATTAAAGACGAAACCTAAGAATTTACAAGTCTTGCTCGGAATAATTTTACTTTTTTCGAAATTAATAACGAAACCCAGCTCCTCTAAAACTTTGCAAGTATAGTTAATATTCTTCCTACATTCAGCAGAGCTGTTGCCCAACAAGAAAAGATCATCTAAATGATTAACTGAGATAAAACCCTCTGCCTTTAAGCGAGTAGTCACAGGTTTCATTAAATTCGTGAATAACAGGGCTGCCGAACACAGTCCAATTGGGACAGCAGTATATTTATCCAAATGTTCTTTGAATAGAAATCTTCGAAATTTCCTATCCTCTTCCGCAACCAAAATTAAATGATAAGCATCCTTCGAGTCCACCAAATTCATATAACAATTTTTTTGTAATAAGTTTTACCGCAGTGGTTCTATCTTCTAACTTAAAATGCCCAGTTTGTACAAATTTGTTCAATTTTAGATTCAGTATTAACCTGTTCGATCCATCTCGTTTGGGAACTAGGAAAATCCTTTACTTGAGGTGCATGTTTGAACAGCACCTAGTAGCTCTAAATGCTGAATTGCTATATCAATTTTTTTGTAATTCTACCTCCGACCAATTATTTACCGATGGCGGAAAAGATTGACAAACGTTTGACCTAAAGGAAATTTTATAGCTTCTTATCCATGATAACACTGTAGGATCCGTGGTTAACTTCTTCCATGATTTTAGGAAGTACTTTAACCTGCCCGCATTGTTGCTTTTAACGACGTTTGGTTGGCTTGGATTGACTTCCGGTTGTAATTGTTGCTGCGGTAGCAATTTGACCTCTCCTTCTTGTATTGCGACCTCGACTGAAATTTCGGTTGTTCTTCGCGAGCCGTGGTTCTGTAGTTGGGTCGAGAAGGACGTTTAAAGTTTAAAGACTGCAACGCCTTTTTTCAATGTAGCCCTTGATTTGAAATTCGGCACATTCTTCAAGTCCGCTGCAGTTTTCTCCGAGGATTTTGCTGATGCAAGAACTTCAGCCAGTTTTCCGCTAAATAACTACTCCCGGCATCACCTAAAACTTGGTTTAACGGCAAATCATCGTCTTGTCCTCGATCGATCAGAATTGACAACGCTTTTTTCCCATTGCCGCAATACCACCATATACTTGTAATTGTTTGTGTAGCAACCGCTGGTCTCTTTTGATTGCAGTCTCGCTTGCAGCAGATGTTACCTCGGGATTTACTTTTGGAGGGAAAGCTAATTGGAAATTCTCTGGTGGGGGTATTTTTGAATAATATTCTGTACCACTTCCGGATTCAGACCATTTTTCAAAATTTGCCACCTTTCCACAAGCTCTTCTTTAATGGGGTCTCCCAGCTTTTTCTTTTTGGAAATACTTTCACTAAATAATTTCAAAACGGGTTGTATTTAACCTAGCACCAAAGTAATATTGATATGATCTCCAAATATTTGTATTTTGCCACTAAAAATCATACTTGAGCACCAAAATTTGAGCAGTATATTATGCATATGTGATCTCCAAAATGTAAAGTTTTGTAGTTCATTTATCCGTTTGAGCATCAAATATTTATGTTTGGCACCAGAAATCTTATTTGAACACCAATATTTGAGCGTCAAATAAAACAAGAATCAGTATGATATATAATATTTTTAAGCACCAAAAACAGAGGCACAAAAAATATATATGAGAGCACTAAAATTAAAAACACTTTTTTAAGCGGGACCCCTTTTAAACATCAAAAATAATACATTCCTACGACGTACTAAACGTAAAACTAAAAATACATTCTAACATATAGAACATACCTATAATAGCATGATTATATTATTGCACTATAAGACCCGATTTGGCTCTTGTCGGTTGTTCCCTCTTTCTTTTTGTTCCTATGGGAATGTGTTTTGGTACAGGAGGTGGCACAGCGTATTTAAATCAATGGACATTCCAAGAACATGTTTGCACATATATTCCCTCATGAACATTGGACAATTGCAGGTACCTTGCAGCCAGTTTTTTCGGCAAAGAAACTTCCCATTCGCTAAAACACTGTTCCTTATAATCATCAAAGTTCGTCCATGGCTCGGCGAAGGATTGCAATTCTAATGCATCGCCACTCGGAATTCTAAAATGTGTTTTGTCCTCGTAATCATGTTTTATGGGCACCCTTTTAGGCATTTTAGCCCATTGATAGGCGCCAGTCCATTGCTTTAAAGTCGCAGTTGGTTGCTTTGAAACTGTAAAGTTTTGCAGTTTGTACTTATTTGACAATTCAGTTACCATTTCAGAAGCGATCACTAAAAAACGAGAAAGAGGTAGCGTTCGCGAAGTGTGTTGCTGTCTTTAACCTTCAGAATCCCAAAATAATCATATTACGAGGGATCCCGAAATGGCTCATTGATGACCCTATATTTATTTGTTTTTTTTATGCATTTTAAAATTTTAGAATAATGTTTTTCGTATTGCATAGAACTTTATTAACGCAAAAAGAAGAGGATATTATATTATAAAAATAATAACAATGACTAAAACATGTGTAAATTCTAATATATGTGTTTTTGAATTGTTGCCGTCTGGAATCTGGAATTTGGAACCTAAAAACAAAAAGAAACAAAATATTAAGTACAATACAGTGTAGGTGGATTTAATATTTTACCTTTATTCCCCGTCGTCATCCCTCTTGCATCTAAGGCAAACAATAATGGTTGTTTTTTCTGTGAGCACGCTGCCATGATCCCGACAAGTGTATCTTGTACACTCTTTGCACTTTGTGTAGTGTTTGTTGTCATTGCCTCGACACATATGACAACGACCTCGTTTTCTAGTGGGCGGTGTTTCTTCTTGTGTTTTTTGAGTGTTCTACCGGTGCTTTCAATTGAAGAACACACTGCTTTTGAAAATCCTCTTCCATCTTCCAAAATGTGGGCCGTACGCCTTGAAATATGTTCATCCACCAAAGCCATTCCTAGCTCTTGTTGAAAGTTCTTTCGTCGCTTTTTCAGCGCCACTTGTTTATTCCAGTCGGAGCTTTTTGTTATCCATATAACAAAGGCATTATAGCATGCCACATCTATATAGTTCATAAAAATACGAAATGGCCATCTCCTGGTGCTTCTTTTGCAAGAATATTCTCTAACCAGCTTGTCGAGTACATTGACACCGCTTTTTGTATGGTTGTATGAAAGGATAATTTCTGGTTTGAACTTTTCTTCTTCTCCTGCTATTTCGTGCTCATGATGTGCGCTTGACAAAAGTACTACAAATTTTCGTGGCTTCGTAATATATGATACTAAAGTAAGATCTTCGGTGAAAAGAAATTCAGAAGAATGCAATGCTCGAGATTTTATATCAATTAGGCTCTTTGGTAAATCCTTGCGATTTTTCCGTACTGTTCCTACTACAGTCAAGTTTTTTGCCAACAATTCTTCTGCAAGAGATATATCTGTGAAGAAATTGTCGCATGTAATATTACGTCCGCTGCCATACCAATGATTCACTAATGTCTTTCCAACCCTAGGTCCTTGATTTCGTTCTACCTCATTCCCTTCTTTTCCAGTATAAACCTCGAAATTGCAACAGTAAAAATTTTCAGAGTCACAAAGAGCCCACACTTTTATTCCATACTTTCCAGGTTTGCTAGGAATGTAAACTCTAAATGGACATCTACCTCTGAATGACACAAGTTGCTCGTCGACCGTCCCATTATTAGAAGGAACATAAGAATTTCGACAATTGTTTACAAAAGTGGTTGTAATTTCACGAATAGGTGCAAGTTTATCATCCTTTTTTCTTTCAACTCTTGTTGTTAGATCATCAAAGCGTATGAATTTCACTATGTCCATAAACCTATTTCTGCTCATTGTGGCTTGATAAATAGGCCTACTCAAAGATTGGTTGAATGTGGACCACAAATTGTGTGGATCTTCACGTGATTCCCTAAAGCGACCGGTCAAAATTAGAATCCCCAGAAAAGCATAAACTTCTGTAGCATCTACCTTCTCCCAAGCGTTCATTTTGGCCTCATGTTCATTATTGTATTTATCGATGTATGCAGATGCCTTCTGATTCGTGTACAAAACAATTTGTTCTATAATTTCATCAGACATAAATAATTTGAAACAGTCCAAAATTGAAGTAACACTTTTGCTTTTATAAGTTAGACCTTTTTTGTTTTTAAGTAAATCAGCTGCTCTAACCTTCCTAGCTTTGGGTGCAACGTATTTCCAATGGCGACCAAAAGCATCTGCCCCTCGAACCTGCGGACCATCTGTAGGTTGATCTTCTGTTTCATCATTCTCCAAGGAGTCCGAGGATAAAGGTTGCTCTGCTTCATATACACTTTCAGGAATATTACCCACGTTTTCTTCTAAAACATCTTCGTCTGAGGGCACATCACTAAACACTTCATTCATTTCCAATTCCCTATCACCTTCATCATCTGAATCTTCCATTAGGGCCTGCCAAAGCTCTTGGTCTGTCAATGGCCGTTTAGAATCCATGGCGACAATAACAGCTGACAGATTGTGACTAAATAAGTAATCTAGAATGAAATGACACGATATTACGCAATGTATATCTGCGCAATTGCGCAGACGCAACCGAAAATCCTATTAACAGTCGCACTGGGACCCTAACTGGGTACCCGGAGAATATGGAACAGGGGGGTTAGCGACTAACCCCAGGTTTTCTTGAATTCGGAGCAGGGGGGTTGGCGACCGACCCCAGGTTTTCTTGAACTCGGGTAGAGGTGCTTATTGTAAAAAAAATGTGAAGAAATCGAGGATCTTAGTTAAAACTAATTTTAATAAAAAAATCACTTCATTTTTATTAAAAACTTTAATGAAACAATATTTAAATCGGAATAAGTGTGCAAAAAACCTAAACATTATTACAGTTTGTACAATTTCTAATTATGTTAATTTGTTCGCTAGCCGTATGCCTAGGGCAAATATACTTTTCGCAATTAGAACATGCCTTCATATATTTTCTATCAGCCGACCTTGGACAAATAAAACATCTTCCTTTTTTGGGAATCTTTTGTACAGCGGACCGAGTAGCTGGTCCGATTGCCTCTCGACGAACAAAACCTCTTGTTGTGGGCTGATCCTGTTGACATTCGAACCCAAAAATTTTCAAAGCAGCTAGATATTTATTTTGAAGTCCCCTATACTTTGAACGATTACTCATGTTAATTTGACACAACTCATTGCCTAAGCATTTTAGAAAAACTTTTGTCCCAGATTTTCGTTTTGGATTCTCTCTTGCCCAGTTCTCGTTAGCTTTTATGAAAAGAATATAGTAGTTATAGGCAACTATATCGATCAAATTGAAAAAAACCGCCATCGGCCATCTTCTTGTGCCTCGCCGACAACTATATGCTCTTACACATTTATCAAGCGTATCGACGCCGGCTTTTGTGGAGTTATAGTACAAAATAATTTCTGGCTTGTCATTTTGCACTTGCATATTATGATGTTGTGTAGAAAGAACAGTGACGACCTTCTTCTTTGTTGGCACATAACTTACAAGTGTTTCACGATCCCGAAAAGTAAAGTGAATAGTGCCAGGGGTTGCATCCTTCAAAGATTGCGGTCTTAGTTCTGGTAGAACATCTTTTCTGTTACTCATAATTGTTCCCACGACTGTAAGATTTTGTTCTAACAAAGCATTTGCTGTTGGGACTGCCGTAAATTTTCTGTCCATTGTGATGTTGCGACCACTGTTCTGCAATTTTGCTAATGCTACAAGGCGTTTTACAACTTCCGGACCACTATTGCAATCTTTGGGCTGATTGATTACTTTTCCTGCATACGGTTCTGCAGCAAAACAATAGTAGTTTTCTGAGTCACAGAGCACATTAACTTCAATTCCATATTTACCCGGTTTTGTAGGAATATATAAACGAAATTTGCATCTGCCATGGAATGTTATAAGCTCCTCGTCTATTAGAACTGACTCTGAAGGAGCCAAAAAGTCTGTAAATTTGCCTGTGACACGCTCCCATATATCTCTTACTGCAGCAAAGTTGTCTTATTCTTTACGAATACCTCGAGTAGTTGTATCATCAAACTTTATACATTTTTGGAGTAGTTGGAAACGATAGTGTGAAAACGTAGCCCTATAAATTGGCAAATTCTTTTCACTGAATAAGTCGATAAGTCGATCTTTGTTTTGCTTGTAAGCACCTGCTGTTATCAAGAAACCTATGTAGCCTAATATTTCTTCTTTTTCAAAACTTCTTGATTTTTGTATGAAAGAAGATTGTGGAGTGCTTTCTTTTACAAGGACGAGTTTCTGGTTCGTATATTGCAGAATAAAATCAATGGTGTCATCATCGAAAAAGAGCCGGAACGCTTCAAGTGGCATTTTAGGATTTATTCCATTTTTTAGACCTGGGGCTTCTTTCATTATATTGGCAGCAATTTGCCTTCGTCGAGCTATAGGGTCAGGTTTCCAAGTAAGACCTGATGCAGAAATCATGTCAGAATTGATTTGATTTATTATAGCTTTAGTTCGTGGACGACGTCTTGCTGTAGTATCTAAAAAATAAACAATCAAAACTAGTAATAAACCATTTTGAAAATAGATGTACCCTTATTTTCCTCCGTACTACTACTTTCCTCGGCTGATTCCTCATCCATGATTTCTTCAGAAGATTCGTGCTGCTCTGATTGAACATTTGAAGCTAAAAGATTACAAAAAATTATAGAATATACCTCTGTCAAATATTTGCCACGCCGCTGTAGCTTTTTTGAAACCAGCTATTTATTATTTACTTATATGTTACTCACTAGATGATTCATTTACTGTTTCTTGGAAAAAGCGACCCCGCTGTTCGCCATGATCGACATCGGATTCTTCGTCAGCTGAGCTTTGCAAATCTGGATCTACGTAATCCCTAATCAAATCATCGTCATCCTCATAAAGAGCTTCTTCCAATTCGCGATCAGTCAGATACCTTCTACTCATATCGAAATGTAAATAAAATAGTTAGAAACTATAAAAGACACCTTTATCAGCACTGGACTAACACTGGACTCCACAACAACTGTAATGATACTGGTAAAAAGTCGCCAAAGTCGGGCACATCGGTATTATTACGGAGGCATAGGCATGTCGATCGTACTATGCGTTATAAAAACGTCCGGCGAAGGTCAAACATTTTACCAATTCCAACAAATTGTATGTCTACGGGTTGAAAAAATACGTAAAATAAATGACCTAAAAGATTTTTGAAGACAAAGTAAAAATAGGTAAGTAACGCTAAAAAAAAATAAACTGGGGTCATTGCCTGACCCCCCTGTTCCAGGTGCGACTGTTAAAAATCAGTGCAACATCAACGCCCGAAACTGGTCAGTCATGACCCAAATATATAAATCTGCTATAAATCGCAAGGCGACAAACAAAAATTATATCCAACCAATCCATAAGTCGTAGAATACATACATAGGAGCATATCCAAAAGGATGTAGCACAAGAAAAATTTTTCGGAGAATTATAGCGAAAAATGTATTTTTTCGGGTCACTCGAGACCCAGTTTCGGGCTTCCGAAGGTTAATAACCCGGTTAAAGGATCAACATCCATTATTGGTTGCCGGTGTTTCAATTGCAGCACCCAAATACCAGTTACGATTCTGATTGAGCCATTCTTCCTGAAAGTATTTCAAGAAATGTTTTTCATTTCTCCATTTATGAAGAAATGCATGAGATGCGTTGTTAAATATTTCAGGAGAAGCAGCCATTTGCAAGGCATCTATATCATGTAACATCGCTTTTTGTGAAGTTTTCTCTACTAACTGTTCGAGTCGGGTTTGATTTTTTTTTGTCGTGAGCCCAGCACATTCGCACCGTTACGTCACATCCAAAAATTTCAACAAAAGCATTCTGTATACTTTTTGCAGCGTCGCATACTAAAATGTTTGGACGCATGTGAATTTCATACAGAGGAATACACATGTTTTTAATGCATTAAATAAAAATTCAAACTCAGATTTCTGTTGTGTCGTGGCAACTGATAAAGCAAAAGGATGAAAATGGCGATCTCGATCAGAAGTTCCTGTGATAAGAACTGGAAATCCCTGCCAAATCAGCTTATAGGTTGCATCGGCATGAATAATTTTAGAATCGCGTGCTACACCAGCTAAGTATTTAGTTGAAAACACAAAACGAAAGCTTGTTGTCGCGTCATCATTTGTTGTTTCGTAGGCAATCACAAAAAATGAATGGTCGTCCTCAGGTACTTGGGAATGTGTTTGCAGCCATCTTTCTAATTCACCCAAACTTATTGTCGGTGGGCCATATCTTGCACAGCGCCGACCAGAAAGGTAATTGTTTAGCTGCGTTAAAGCTGGAAGCTGTATGCCGGGTATTTTGGCCAAGTTGTACATAATAGCTTTTGGTGTCAAATGGAGCTCAAATAGTTTATCGATTTCTTCTCGAACCCGTTTACTGAGACCATATTGTGAACGCTATTCGATAGATTCGTGATCATGAGTCGCTTCAGTTTGAAACAAAAGAACGTCTTCAGAAGCTGCATCGAAAAGTAAATAAATTGTTGCCGAGCACTGACGTCCCCGTCTTTTGACTTCCGTACAACGGTAATATCTTTTGCGACCTACCTCGGTTACATGGGTTTTCAAAATAGACCAGCATTTTTCCCTCTTGACAGCTTCTTCAGCTTGCCCCCCCGTGTTGGTAAAAGTTTTTACATGAATCCATATTTTATTCTGTTTTCGTCGTTTTATTGGTGACGTTGAGTTTTGATTTGTCTCCGATTCTGAATCCGAATGAAGCAATGGGGCCTCATCATTAAGATTACAATCGTTTTCTGGGCTAGTAGCCGTGCCCCTGGGCTGTTCCGCCATTGCACTACTTATATGTAGGTTTCGACTAATTTCCCTTAATCATACACTACACACTGAAATAAAAAATGTGTATCTGTAAACTTCGTCGTGAAACACCCTGTATACTGTAAAACCTACCTTGTTTTCACAGAAATCAACTGAATTGGTGGTACATATATTATAACGCCACGTGCGTTCTTGGCGGTTATAATTGCGACACTGCAAACTTGGCGCCTGCTAGATTCATGTAGTGCATGCGCAATGTTGTTTATTATGTTTGGTGCTCATTGATAATTTTAGGGGAACATGATTTACTTTGGATTTTCATTTCATTTAATTTTCAGCTCATTAACTATTATTAGGTATTATTAATAAATTTTGGAGATTATTTAATTGTTTTGTTGCTGATTTACTAGTTTAGGTACACGCTTACTATTTATGGTAATTTTCTTAGTATTTTAGGTGCTCATATAATACATTTCTTGGGGGGGGGGGGGGGGGGGGTATTCTGGCGCTCATTTATTAATATTGGTCGACAAATATTACTTTGGGGACAGTATAAAAATTGACACGAAAAATTGGGGCTCAATAATTATTTTGGTGCTCATTTAAAATAAACCCTTTCAAAACTAACGGGTTCAGCGGGTGATCTTGTTCATCTAGTTCATTTCCCACTAAAAGTAAAATTTTAAATTAATAAGATTATAAATTTTTTTCTTATTAAGTTTTTCTTTTATTTCAAACTAAAGTGTGGTATTTCGAAATACACCAATTGTGGTCGCACTTCATACAAGGAGCGAGCAACAAGGCTGAGCGAACGTTGTAGGTTTCCAATAGTAAATAATGCCGCTCTCATCCAGGCGGCTCGTTCACCCTACCACCCATGTTATAAGTTACTACAGCGCTTGCACAGGCGCACCACCACAGCTCTTTCCCGGAAAAAATGTACCATTCCACCAGCTAGTGTTGGAATCTTTTAAATACTAGATTTAAATGAAAAGATAATACACTCGAGCGGTAACCAACAGGCATGAGACCTGCTTCCACCAACTAGTAGTGGAATCATTTTAATGCTAGATTAAAATGTACATTGGTATGCTTGATCAAAATATTCATGAATCATAACAAGATACTACGGCTGTTTGACGACTGTAAATCCTTTGTGGCATCTGAATCTGACTCTGATTTCCCAGCCGAAGCCGGCGACGATGGCATGCTGTCGCTAGACAAAGGTCGAACAAGCCGACGAGGCCTTCTGTTAGCGGTAGAAGGGCTATTGCTAGAATAAACCTTGCTATCAACGGAGGATGATCTATCAGTTCGCCGTAGTAGGCTTCTGCTCTGAGAAGGGGATAAATTATAGTGTTGGCGTCGGAAGGGAGAACGGTTTTTTTCTTTTTTATATTTGCGACTTCGAGTTTCTTTTTTTCTTCCTCTATGGCGTAAAAATGAAGCCTCTTGACCGCTCTGTTTGTTCACATTTGCGCGGTTATTCTTCTTTTCCAACTCTTTTACCACCAAGTTTACTATCTCTCCCACATCGAAGTTGTTCCCTGAAGAACTTGCACATGTCGGTGTCGGTTTGTCACGATTTCTTCTCAGTTTTATAGGTTTTTTTCTAAACTGCAAATTTAATCGAATCACTGTTTTTACAACATACACGCACCATGCATAAAAAAGAGTGATGAAAAGGTTCGTAACAGTGTTGGTGAGTCGAGCTTGGAGCGGGAAAATTAATTGCGTTAAAAATTGTGGCACCAGTACATAATAAGGGTGGATTACATAAGAGTTATCATTGAGGGCGAAGTGCGACTAATTTACGACGACTTTTCAAAATAACTATTACCGGGACACAATTTTACAGTTAGTTGGGAAGGTACTGAAAACCACATGACGATCCTTTTATCGAAAGGGCCCGAAAATACCGACCAAACCCGACCGTCGTAAACTTTACGACATATTAGTATTCTAGGGTTAATCGAAAATTATATATAAATAATAATTTTATGGCCAACTATGTAACTGAGATAGTGTATAGGCCTCTACATTAGGGGGGGAGTGAAAAATAAGAATTTCAAAATTGTTGCTTACCAATTAGCACAGTTAAAGTGTTAAAAATTGTCTACGAAGCAGTAGATCGCTTGTAAATTTTCAAAAATTTTTGGATTTTATCTTCATTCCTCTCAATGACTTTTAATTTGTTTGAATTTTGAAATTTAATAAAATTTCTAACAAATTAGCACTATGTATTAAAAGTTTTCCATATGGTAGTAGATCGCTCTTGAATTTTTAAATAATTTTTCGGACCATCTTCATTTCCGCAATGATGTAATATTACTAGAAACCTGCAGCTCTTCGCTAGTTTGCTTCTCAAAACTACCCAGAACACACCACGTGGAGGTAGCTGCATATCGTGTTCCTCCCATGCCCATCCCAACCATCCATCCATTTGATCTTTACTTAATTACTGCGGTTTATAATCGCACTTCTTTTCAAAACTGGGCATTAATTTTCTATCTGGAAGTCTTCTCCTTATGAAACCATCTCGGGCAATGGCCCCGCAGACTTCTAATGATGCTTCCGTCACAACTTTAACACACCTTTCTACGGCCTGAGTATGACAAGGAGGGTTAAAAAGAAGAGATAACAGGCAAACCTTCATTAAAAAATCTGCTGAGCTCATCTCCTGTGAAATATTGCGTTAATGTGGGTTCAGTAATCTCACATTCCTGCCATATAATGAGTTTGATGTAGTCATGCGGATAAAAGTTTATTATGGGAATTTGAAACTTTCTTATTCCATTTCGTTGGGTCTTCTTTGTCCTCAATGATGATATGCGCCGAACAGCCAGTTCTCTTAATATGTCTCCGATCATCTGCAAGCATTGCCACTAACAAACTCTGGGTGACCAAAAATCCATTCCTTTGTGTCGTATTATCCACAATTTGTTTCAGATCGTCTCTCGGGTATCGGCGTGTCTTATAGAACGCCACAAATTTGTTGGTGCATCTTTTATTGTGGAATTAGTCTTAATGTTTAACTATATAAGTAGGATATAATGGACAGTTCTGGATCCACCCCCCACGCCTGGCCTTGAGTTCAAGGTCAAGGTCACCCCCACTTCTACCCCCACCCCTGGCCTTGAGTTCAAGGTCAAGGTCAAAAATTTTTCGCCCCGCGGCCGGCTTGTCCTGCGGACGGCTGAGGTTTGCGCCCCGTCTGGAGTGGAGCATCCCCCCACTCCTACTCTCACTCCTGACCTTCAGTTCATGTTCAAGGTCACGGTCCAAAAAATTTTTTTGTCTAGTTTTAAAATCTCCAGTAACCTCCAGATATAAACTAGTCAAGTGATTCGTCGGAATACAAATGTTATATATGTTGTGTTGGTACCACTCACGCAAATTTGTATGATAGTTTACTTCGGTAAGGGGAATAATAACCCCGCGGCCGGCTTGTCCTGCGGACGGCTGAGGTTTGCGCCCCGTCTGGAGTGGAGCATCCCCCCACTCCTACGCTCACTCCTGACCTTCAGTTCATGTTCAAGGTCACGGCCCAAAAAATTTTTTTGTCTAGTTTTAAAATCTCCAGTAACCTCCAGATATAAACTAGTCAAGTGATTCGTCGGAATACAAATGTTATATATGTTGTGTTGGTACCACTCACGCAAATTTGTGATAGTTTACTTCGGTAAGGGGAATAATAACCTTTTCTACACTATTCCGAATAAATGTTGCACTACCACTAATTTTTATATAATGCTGATGTGAGAAATATTGCATCTCATCGATATTACTAATAACTAGCGGCTTGAGTTTCTCACTGACATGCTTGAAACATTTGGCTTGGCTTGCCGTTTCATCTAATACGTACTCAAGAGTCAACGTTTCACGCACCATGTTGATACGAGTATGTCAAACTTGCGAATGGGGAAATAAATATGTTGCGATGTGTATTTTAACTGCACGCGAGTTCTACAAAGAATGGAAAAATTGTAGTAGTAGCTTCTTTGCCGATAGTCGATCATAAATGTCTTCGGATTCTACACCATTTCCAGCAACATCGACACCATCAAACTTAACTAGTCTTTCCAAAAAACCATCGAAAGCCTTTTTCGCCTCTTCAAGTAGCCCCTTTGTAGTTTTCAAGGATTTTATAAGATTCGCAAATGAGCAATGCTTTGACCATCGAAGGTGTTCAGACAGGGGGTCGTCAGCGGGTTCCCATAGATATATTTTAATTCCACAACAGAAGCATTGCGTATCGTCAACACCAGTGGGATGTGGTAGAAACCGGCAGCAGCAAGCGATTCTGGGGTTAGCTCACCAGGCCAATTGTCGAATGTTTTTAGTCGTTTAACATAAGACTGGTAATTCGGGTTAGGCAACATCTTCACAGACTTGTCACTAAGCAACTGAAGTTTGGATTTGCAAACAAGGTTATATAATCCCAGGTACAAGAGTGGGGGATGGGTGGAGTCAACTCAAGGCTAAATAGGTTCAAGGTTGTGAGGATTTAAACATTTAAAATAAATAATTAAAATTAAGAAGTATAAATATTTATTTACAATAATAGTTAATATACAGCAGTTCCCCGTCCATAAATCTAGAGGTAAAGCGCAGCACCTGCCGAACCACGTTGTTTCGGAACCACTCATCCAAGGGTATCGTCAAGGGTGCCGGCAACGTTGTCAATCTTGCTAACTCGTAAAGCTGTTCCCCTTGCAGCTCTAGAGTGTAAGAGATGGTTGCAACCGCATACATCTCCTTACCCTCGAACGAGCTTCCTCCCTCTTCCACAAACTGCTGGAACCGATGGTCCTCGGGGGTTGGAAGAAGACATCTTCGTCGGAAAAGTTGTGAAGTGACATGATTTTCAGACTTAGACTCAGACGATACCTGATGCTGTAAAGCTTCTACACGAAATATAAAGTAAAATACGCAACCTTCGTGAAGTATGACCGTGAAAGTCAAGGTTATGGGTGCTACCACCACTACAAAGTGCGACCTTGACTGATTGCAATATAAAGAGCATGCTTGTTTCGATATTTAGTTGAGTTTGTTTAGTTCGCGAAAGAAGATCGAGTTCGTAAAAGTGATGGATAATTTATTAAAAAGTATCGAAAAGGTGAAAAACCAAGTGCGAATGAAATCGGGGGAAGTTGTTAGTTCTGTAAATGCAAACGCTAAACAAACTACACCGTATCCAATATTAATACATTGCAGAAGGTATTCTCTAAATAAATCGCGAAGCAAGTTTGTAGCGGTTGGTCTGTCAAGTTATACACCGCATTGGCCTGTAGTGCAACTGTATGGTTGTAAAAATGACTGGATAAGTTTCAACGAATAAGAATGGAAAGTGTTCTTGGCGAATCAAGGGGTGATAACAAACTATTTCTTTTCAAGAGATTTTGAAGTTCAACCCGTGAGCATAAGTCCTTCAAAAACCATTTCCTTCCACACTGTTGCAAAAACAAAAGTGATAATCATACAGGACCAGGGAGCATCTGAAATTTACTTGGGATTGGAGTCTCTTGTGGAATTATGGGAACTCCTAGCCTTAATTGATTGTCGATTGGGTCTGCTAAAAGGCTTGGAGTTTGAAAAGTTTTACACAAGCGTTATCAAAGGGGTTGCCTGTATGTCTGGCGACATAAAAAGCAACATTCAAAGCGTATTGATGAATTTAAATATAACGTCTGAAAATGTTGTGTGTATGTTGGAGATGTTAACATTTGGTGAACAAATAATTATATGTGACGTTGAATTTGAAAACTTTGCAAATAAGATTAATTAACAAAAGGTGTCAGAATGTGGATGGCATACTCTGCAGCATCGTCCTGTGGCCACAGATTTACACACAGCAGTTATACGTCTTCAGAGTTTGCTTCAAGACTTGGCATTCGATGCTGGGCACGAAAGCGTGTATGGGTTTGAGCGATTCGGAACTATCAGCGAGCTTGAGGAGTTAGAAAAAAAATATCAGAAGGGGGTCAAGTTATGTTGGAAATTTTTGGAGAACCGTATATGTGGAAAGCTCCTTCTGGAAAGTCTAATCGATATTGATTTAGAGGAGTTTACTGCTGAAGTTGAAATATTTGTGGGTAAAGATTAAAACCTGATATATAACGATCAGTTGAAGAACAGGCAATCATTACGTGAAAGTTCTATAAGGTGTTGAGATGCCGATCGATAAATTTGGAAGACACTTGCATAGTCATCATGACCCTCAAATTTTTCTTGCAGAAATGGGTGAGGCGGAATTAAGAAGCGAATCTAATTTATTATTACTGGCTCTTAAGACCGATGAGAACGGCAATTTTGTTTTTCTTGGAGATGAAGCTAAAGGCAACAGACGCGTGTATAAGTGTCCAATAAGGGGAACCATTACAAATGTAAGAATCTCGGTGAAGGAAGTTGAACTTTATATTAACGACAAAGAAATTAAGTACACGGATTTGGTTGGAGTTGACCTGAAGGTAGACGATGAGATTACAGCTATATATAATATACAAAATAGCTACCAAGCGCTGATGTTGACGTTAACTTTGCAAAGCCCCCTTATAGTGCATGCATAAATTCCATAAAATGGTTCGCCAAGTGAAGTTTGATATGTCAAAAAATAAAATCCACATTATGATAGTATGGAGTTTCGCATATCGGCAAAGTAGAATAAACTTTTGGGAATTTGTAGCTGTGGATAGATGTAGATTTCAAAGAAGAATTGAAGATACACATAAAACGCTTGTGAAAGTTTTAAGTCGAACCATAGAAATAAGATCTACTTAGAACGCTTTGCATAATTTTATAAAGAAATTAAAATGTATTACTATTAATAATGTTCGTGACTTGTTGTATATTAGAAATGTTTTTGCATTACAATGTATTATTAACAAATATATCTATCGTTTTAACGAAACATGTATATTATTAAATAAAAGTAGTAAGTACACAAAAAAATTTATTTTAAAATTATTGCATTACATAGTGTTCGTATAAAATATAAACACTAGACAATGCACAGTAACATAGTGGTTTCACATGATGCATGCAAGATGGTTTTGATGCACTCAGTGCTGGTTGTTCTTCAATTTCAATTATATGTTTATCGATGAAACTTCTTAAAAATGTAGCTTTTTCATGTCCCTTTACGTAGACTACGTCAGCATCTCGAACAAGTCGCAGCAAAATTTTTGGAAATAAGAAAACAGGCGTGAATCCTTCATCTATATTTGGACTATATATCGCATCGTTATCTGTATTACTTCGAATTAACACCAATTCTTGCCTGATATTTAGTACCACTTTTCCGTAATCCTCCGCAAAGCCCAACAGCATGCTGAGGGGTATGCAAACGTTAAAATTACCAGATGCATCAAGTACTTTGCTTGTTGCGTTGGGAAGCCATCCAGCGTTTTGAAGTTTTTTAATATCGTTAGAACTGTAGGAAACATAACCTTTCATAGTAGATGTTATACCAGGTTTCGTTACCGAATCAACCACAACGCCATTCATTTCATAGCGAATTTCGCTAAATAGGTGGGCAACTCCATTGTTAACAAATGTAGCGTTTGTAGCTCCTCCAGCTGTTTTTAACAATTTTCCTTGTATATACAAGTAACTTAAACCGGTAGTGTTGACTTACCTTCTTGAATCGGAATCCGGATTTCGTCATTATTTTCAAAGCGATTCGTATAGGGTTGATGGGTATGTATTTGATTGCTAACAATTGAATTGTCAACAAGAACTTTTCACTAATATTTAAAATACTCATTGTAACACTTGAAAACCTAACGATTTAAGAAATACTTTATTCTTCTTTGTCAACTGATCGGCTGACGACCTCTTACTGACTGCGGAACGTTTGGTATGTCTCATGTTATATCCTTTTGGAGCTGTAGATGATGTGTCTGAGCTAAAATTGCTGTAAGTGGTGTTGAATCTGAAACCCATTATAGCTTCTTCAAATGCAAACTGACCGTCACGGTTTCTGAACTGAAACTGACAGGAACATCCTCTTGGTCGAGTATTTTAATTGTTATGTTGGTAATTATTTTAGTGCTGATTGGAAGATAAATGACTGGATTTGGAGACGCAACTATTTTGTATCCAGACGGTACAGTAGGAAAAAATTGATGAATTATATGACCTGCTTCCCCATTCTTATAAGATCCCAACGATATATTGCAATGTATTAATATGGAATTTATTTTCATTATCTTAGTTATATTTTCAGACGAATGATTGGGTTTATATTTTTGAGGTAGAAATCCTAGTAAATCTATCGAGTTATCCGCAGTGAAGTCTATTACGTGCGACGACTTAATCATCGTTTTCAGCGTGCTGTTACTACCTTTTATTAAAACGTACTCTCGGTTAGCTGGATTCAGGCTAGTTTGTATGTAGTCGTTGATGTCGTTAATTTCATAAGCTCACAATATCCTCTCGCCCAGTAAGTTTGAAGACGTTCTTCGGTGGTGATATATTGGGAATAGAATTGTACGACTCAAAACTAAGTAAACGCATTACATATTCGCTGTCTTCTTCCAAAAAAAGTGGTGGATTGAAATCTGCACTTAATACTGACGATTTACCGGTAAGAGTAAAAATGGTGGACATTCTGAAGTACTTTATTCAAGAACTCAAAGCGCACTGCAGGTACGTGTCAGTTTACGTAACTATATAAAAACTGCAAACACAGATGACCACAATTGTAGGAATTTAGGTTCTGATATCTATCAAAGTTGTACGCGATGTTATTCTTGCTACCGTCGCTGCGAAAGTATTTTATTAATTCAAGAGGAGGTTTCAAATGTCCTATGCTGTCGAAGTATGTTACGTTTTCACTACGCTTCACGTAGGCAGTCCAATGGGTGCCAGGACCTATTTTATCGTCGAGATTTACGATACCGCATTCGTTCTCATGAATTCTAGATGGCAAAGCATGAATACTCCTCTAAAATTCGGAATTTTTAATATGTTAGCATACTTCGCTAAATCAACGTTTGTTAACGCTCGTCGCGGTAGCTTTACAGTTAGTTTTTTGGTTGGTAGGGTCTTAAATATAATCCAAATCCTCTTTTGTAGGGTCCCAAATGTAGACCTTTTCCAAGAGCAACCGACTCCATCGCTTTATTATGTCGCTCCTTTTCTTTAAGGTCCTTTGCAGCCGATTTAGCATCTCCCACTGCTTTGGCGATTGCTGCAGCTCCACCTCCTAAGGATCCTAGGGCGCTTAAAGCGGCAAATATTGGTATGAGCGGTAAAATACCGCCAGGGATTTTGATTATTGTAGTTTTTGGCTGAGCAATTTTACTTTTTTTAATGGTTGTTAAAGCTAGCTTTGCAGCTTTCATTACATCGTATTCTGTATTACCTTAAATACGGTTTGGCGCACGCGTGACCGCACCGGTAAAGCTAATAACTCCACCAGAACGTTTTTGTCTCACTTTTTTTGAACGTCTCTTTTTACGTAGAGAACCCATTCCTAGTTTGGTTTTTCCTTTCATAATACCTGTTATGGTTAGTGCAGCAGCTTTTTCTCCAAATTTAGCGTCTTTTGAACGAAAACGTTGCCACGCCTTTTCGGAAAGTATCTTGTCAGCTTCGTGTCGTTTCTGAAGATCTTGATGTTGAGAATATGCGATATCGTGCTCTTTGCACGCTTCGTTTACCGGATTAATTCCCTGATCTCCCCTAGCAAGTCTTCTTTAAGCGAGTAGCTGGACCACAAAACATATCCAGGCACATGTAGTTCCACTGGCAAATTATTTATAAGCGTATTCAAAACACCACAACCTTTCCTCCTCACGGTTCGTCGACGAATACCTGGTTTGTGCGCGTAAATTCTCATATTAAACGATTTGAGGTCGATTGCAAAGTTTGAACTGCAAACATTTCTTTAAAACTTGTTCTTATATATAACTTGATCACTGTTTAGGTTTAGCTTAGTGTTTAGTGGGTGTACTGGAGAGAAAGGTGTCGAAATGAAAAGGATTACAACTGAAAAACAAAATGTAACCCTACCGATCGTAAATCACGATGCTAAGTCATTGGTAAAACCATTTCAAAGGCATAGTGTTTTACTAGGGGAGAATTGTAAAAGAGGGCTTTTCGTGGGCAGCTCAGCTAGCGGTAAAACAAGCGTGATGGTTACTTTGATAGAACACCCTAACGGCCTACTATTTGAAAATGTTTATTTATATTGTAAGACGCTAGATCAGCCTAAGTATGCATATCTTAAGAACTTATTAACTCCGATAAAAGAAATTGGTTACGAGGAATACGAAGATGGGGCTGCTGTCCCACAACCTATGAATGCAAAACCCAATTCTGTAATTGTTTTTGACGATGTGGTCGGAGAAAATCAAAATATAATTGAACATTACTATTGTTTCGGACGTCATAGAAATATCGATTGCATTTACCTATGCCAAACGTATTCTTCTATTCCCAAACAACTCATTAGAGACAATGCTAATCTGATTGTAGTATTTCAACAAGATAAAACAAATCTCAAACACATTTACGACGACCATGTCATTGTGGACATGTCGTTCGATCAGTTAAAGGAATTGTGCTCTATTTGTTGGCAGGAGGACTACGGGTGTTTAGTTATAGATAAAAGTGCAATAAATTCCGGAAGATACCGGAAAGGCTTTGATCGCTATTTCCACATAAATAATTAAAACTTACTTCAAACTGTTAGTGGTTGGCGAACAACTGTAAACGCAAGATGGATAAACGTTTAGTTGCCGAACTGCTTAAAACGAGAAAAGCTGTAAAAAGGAAATATCAAAGTTTAAGGTCAGACATTGCTCAATCGCAGTTACAGTTGGCGGAACAATTAAAACCAATTTCCCAACCCCTTCAGGATCTAATATCAACTCTAAAAACTGAAAGAGTAGATACTCCTGATATAAAAAGTCAAGTAGAGCATATGACCTCTCCACCCAAGCCTATTATTCCCCAACCAAATTTACTAAAGTTAGAGGACATTGGAGAGATTGCACCAGAAACAGAATTACAGGATCATGTAGAATCAGAACAAACCGCAGAAGATGAAGTGCTTGAAGAAAGCGTCCGGGAAGCTAATAAAACCGTACAGCAAATGATGCAGTCTCAAGTTTTAAACCATTTCTTAGATCAGTATGACGAATTAACTAGGCAATATATCGAAAACATGATACATGACACACAGGACGAATTTGATATGCACTACGGAGTACGATGGGATCTTGAGAGCAATAAATTTTCTATAGGCAATAAAGAATTAGTCTTTGATGGGGAAGACATGGTCATAATAGATGGAGCAAATAGGGTGGTTTACAAAGGAACGCCTGGAATGTATGAGTTAATGTTTAAAAAGAAACCCATAGGTTACAGTAAAGCTGACGAAGACAATTATAAAGATATCGTTAATCGGTCTGCAGCCAACCGACAAAATTACAATCCCGACGATCGAATAAGTGGTAATGCAGGGCAAAAGTACAGAAACGTTGTTCGCCGTTTAGTTGCACCCAAGCGACGAGGTAAAGGACTCCTAAATTTAAATAACAAGCAGATGGTTAAATAGAGACCCAAGCTTGACTTCTCATCACATAGCTACGAAATGCCGATCGATAAGTTTGGAAGACACTTACACGATTCTCGTTATAGAGCCTATCCCAGTCATGTTTTGTTTAAAGTCAAAATTATATCGGAATTGTATTACGAAGTCCCTCTACACGTCGTTGGATTGAAAACTGACAAAGCGGGATTCTTTAAACTCGGAAAGGGGCAAACAGAATACATATTTCCGTTAACGTCGGCTGTTGTTTTACAAACAAATAAATCTATAGAAAACGTGGAAGTGTATCTCAACAATGTTCATGTAACTAATCTGATCGGTCAAACATTGAAACGTGGAGATGCTTTCCGACTTAAGCTTCCCAATGGTGGAAAGGATGTTCTCATGTCGATGCAGTTAGTTCTTAAATGTTCACTGCAACAGGAAAAGGTTGCAGTCTAACATGAACGTTAAACATGAAGTTGTCGAAGAATTGCACAAACCAGCTAGAAAAAATTTTAAGCGGCGACGCGTGATTGCCAAGGGAATAAACGATTTATTCCAAGCTGACTTGGTAGAAATGATACCCTACGCAAAACTTAACCAGGGGTACCGATACATTTTAGTTGTGATCAACGCATTTTCCAAATACGTTTGGGCATACCCCGTCAAGCGAAAGACGGGTCAAGCAGTTACCGAAGCTATGAAGAAAGCGCTTAATGCTGCAACACAAAAGCCTAAAAATTTGCAAACAGATATGGGAAAAGAGTTTTATAATGCAGAATTTCAAAATTTGATGAAGAAATTCGGCCTAAACCATTACAGTAGTTATTCAAATCTAAAAAGTAGCATAGTTGAGCGATGCAATCGCACTTTGAAAAATATGATGTGGAAACAGTTCAGCTTTCAGGGAACCTACAAATGGTTAGATCTTTTACCAAAAATCGTAAAAGCGTATAATTCAAAGAAATACAGCACAACTGGGTTTAAGCCAAAAGATGTTAATAAAAAAAATTCCAACGAGATTCTAGAAGCTGCATTCAGTCATACTAAAACGGTAGATTCCAAGCAACAAAAATTTCACTTGGGCGATCATGTTCGGGTGAGTATAGAGCAGCATTTGCCAAAGGATATACCCCTAGCTGGAGCAACGAAATATTTAAAATTGCAAAAGTTCGTCTTACTAACCCGACAACCTACATATTGGAAGATGAAACTCGGCAACAAATAAAAGGAGGATTTTACGAGTACGAATTGCAGAAAACTAAACACCCAGATATATTCCTAGTGGAAAAAGTGGTTCGGAGAAAAGGAAATCAACTGTTCGTTAAATGGTTAGGTTTAGATAAGAGGCATAATTCATGGATATCTAAAACAGATCTTGTATAATTTTCTTGAACTGTAATTATGATGAAATAAAATAATTTTTAATATGTATCTAGTTTAATTATGTTGCTATACAAACGTGTTTGTTCTTTAGATTGTCATTTACAAATAATTGATATTAAATAGACTTCAACGAAGTCACGTAAAATATAAACATTTTTCTCACATTCTTTAGTTGTTTTACTCTATTATAATATATATACACATATAAATAATGGTAATACAATCTACTTAAAAACTACAAAGCGCAAGCAAATATGAGTAATAAACGTACAAGAAAGTTTCTGTAAACGATTATGGTAAGACTCCTGCAGCAAACTAACAACCAGTACTGCTCACTCGCGGCAACTGTAAATTAATTTAAATTTGTTTAGAAACGGCTGCCTCTGATAAATCCACCAAATCGTTAAGTCTGCCAACGCTAGGAATATCCTTGTGTCCTCATGCTAAAGTATTGGCAGAACCGGGAATAATGAAACGTTTGTCATCGTAAGAAGACAGCGCAACTTTATTAACCAGTCTGGTGTACATAGTGTGCAAACTAGAGCGAAAAACGGTCATCATACAAAACACTCTAGACTGCATGTTTGTAGCTACTGCGCTATACGTTTCCGTCGTAAGAGATTTTTCGATAGCGCATTTGTTTACACCCTTAGCCTTTCCATCTGTTTTATCGAGCGCGTTTACACAGTATGATTTTGCACCCGTTCCGTAATAATTTAAAACAGGGATACCAGCATATTCGTCTTTCATCTTGCCAACAACAGACATGGTTCGTGGCATTCCGTGTTCCCGAGTTTTATAATTAGAAGTATCGAATTTATCAAAATGCTCTTTATAATAAATAAAAATTTTCAGTGTAAATTAGCAATATAAAGGAGTCAGTATCCGAATATAGAAGAACAACGTTATTACCATACTTTTGTTTCAAAAAATTATAGAAAAAATCACACATGACAGTTTTCGATATATCCAGAACAGAGAAACCAACATAACTTTGTTGTAGAAAACAGAAGTTCTGTTCATCTCAACGGCTATTACATTTTCACAAAATATAGATAAATTTTTGAAATTTGGTTTTGCAATTAAATTTTCAGCCCCAACTCTTTTACCAATTTTCTCCCAATGGCTAAGCAATTTAATGTTTACCCTTTTGTCCACGTTTTCCATTGTTTTTCCAAAAACGCTGTTATTAATATCCTTGAAAAAGTTTTTTTCAAAGTCGTTTTTACTATCGTTTCGAAATTTGGTGTTCAAATCAATATAAGATCTTAACCACGGAGACATATTAAATTTAAATATTCTATGAATTCGCGTCAAGATTAAGCCAGCATCTAAACATTGTTTTAAATTTCTGTGATGAATAACATACTTGCTTTTATCAAATAAATTTGGAATTAATTTTGCATCTTTAAATTTTCCTTCCGGCGGAACTAGCAACTCGGGACAATATGGGAATTCATTGTGGTATTCGTGTAAATTTTGTGGATAGTGCAAGTCAACTTCCAAAACGTAGCCCGTATCCGATTCGTCCGAAATGTTGGAAACGCCAAAGTTTTTAATTTCCTCCGCGGTTAGCCAAATAAAATCGCGCTGCGGCAAATACTGTCGCATGGCATAGCCATACAGATTAGTTGCATCTAAATACATGATAAAAGAAGTGGGTTTTTTGAATCATAATTATCAACAAATTTGTTGTTAGCAATAGCTTTCCTCCCCACACAAGTACTGACTCCTCCGCGTATTCCCTTTCGAAAAAAATGTAGCATATCCAAATCGGTTAGCAACTAATTCCACAGCAGTGTATTTCAACATAGCATCCCAACTTAGACCTGGAGCCGTGTAATAATGGGCCGGATCTAGTAGGTAATGCTATAGGCACAGAGTTCTAAAATTTTCAAATACGTCAGCCAAAAGTAGTACGTCCGATTTTAGATAGATGTCAGAGTAGTCGCCCAAAGTTTTGCATTTAAACGTTTTCCACACATCAACAGCGCAATTATAATTTTCGACCGAGATTTCCTGCTCGTTCAAAGTATCATAAAATTGTTCTATTGTCGGCAGATCGCGCTGTTGTAGTTTGGAAAACGAATCGACGTAGGAGTATGGAAACACACCTTTTTGCCTCATAAGATTAAATTTAACGCCGTTGCCAAATTCTTTCTGCATTTGAAAACGCTGATCGGAATTTAAATTTTCAGCCAAACTTGACAAAGAACTGTTCATGAACCGAAAACTGTCTAAAAACCGCAAATGTATATATATTTTCTCGTTCTTGCCAGCATTATTTTGAATTTCATCAACTAAAAGGTGCTTGCTAAAAGATATATATTTTTCCTTGTTTTGTGGAATAACATCAATTTGTTCGTTTTTTAAGGCAATTTGTTTGACAAAAAGGTGTGAATCATAATTTAAATTATGAAAAAATATGGGAATAAAATTTGGAAGAATAAAATTTAGATTGCAATTGGAATGGGCGGCTCCGCGGTAATTTCCTGTGAGATAACAGTGATCTCTTACTTTATCTTGCCCATCGTCATCAAACGGTAAACTACAAAGAAAGAGCATCATTAAAATTTTGAATTTCGTTTGCGGTCAAAACTTTCATGGGTACAACATGTTTTAAATGGTTGGAGTATAAATTTTGAATGTCCCTTTCTAAACGCTCCATGAACACATCAACGGTATTTTCACCACGATAAATTTCGAATTTGGATAAAGTGTCATCATAAGAACATTTAATAAAGTACGCGAAAGAGTAACGTTGGTGTTCACACACGGTTACCGTGAATGGTTTTGTAGGATTGGGATGCGACGTGGCAAGTGGTTTTAAAATGGTTTCAAATTCAGCATAAATTACGAAGGGAACTTTTAATTGTTTTTGATAATTTTCAAATTTAAGAATATTTTGAGGCGCCACTTTTCCCAGTTTGTTCGTTATCAAGTCAGTAGTTGGCAATTTTGTGTAAACGTGATTACAGTCAAAACGAAGGTGGATGTGTAACTGTTGTTCAGTACGAAAGTAATGGAGACAGCCGTCACAGAAGTGTTTTGCGCCATCTCTAGCCGTTATTTGTTGCGAAACTAATCTAGACAAATCTTTTATCCAACAGTAATGACTATTACCCACCGTATCAGTAATAAGCAGTAAATTGATATGAACAAATTTTTTATTGCGGGTGTAATGCAGGGGTCCTACAATTTCGTATTTCGTAACATTATTTCGAAAAACTTCTTCAACACCGTACACGTTAATAGAAAGTTGTGGATTACATTTTTCAAATTTAGAAACATCGCTTAATCTCACCGGAAATTCGATGCCGTCGAAGCGCAATAACTGCCGGCAATCTGGATAGGAGCTGGTTCGGTTGGACGGTCCTGTTGGTTGACAAATGGCGGAAGTCACCGTCCAGCCGAAACAGCATTCATCCTCATTTTGCACATTTACAACCGCTTTCTTGTTCTGAATCTGTTTTGGGAGCGCGGGATGTAGGACGAGGCTCGAAGCGGATTGTACTTGTTAATATTTACATCCAAATACATTAAGTGCTTCAAACGCCACCCTGTAAAAAGATATGGTCAATAAATATCGATACAAAAGACAACAAAAGCAAATATATGTACCCGAATCTCGCTCTTGAAATTCTGACACCTTCGCGTCCAGCATCCCCGTAAAACGATCATATAAGTCATTCAAGTCGGTCGCAACTGTTGCAATTTCATTAACCGTCTGAAACGTTTTTATATCTTCTATTGCTTGACTTTCCAAAACAAACAATCCAAATAGCTCCAAATTGATCTTAACGCTTTTAAATGTCGCCATTTTATTTTCTATTAAAGTTACGATTTTATGTTTAATCTCGTCCATAAATTCCGCAACTTTTATATAATTGTTAACGGGAGTTACTCTGTAGGTAACAATGCGCTGCTTGAAGGCGGTCTGACGGATCACAACTCCTTCTCCAAAGGGTGCTACACCAGATCGGCTGTTGTGGCGATTGCTCCTGAGATGTCCTCCTACATACCCGGAGCGGGCAACGTTTTCGTCACACACATCACAGTAGCGCATAGGAGAAGGTCGAGAATCTGAAACAAAGAGAAATATATTACTCTAAACATCTGAAACGCAGCAGTTCGACTTACCATTAGGAGGATTTGTTTTAATTCTTTTGCTTGTGGAGGGTCCTTCACCATCGGTTGCCGCCGAAGCCTCCAAACCGTTGCCTGAAAACCGCAAAATCGAATATTCTTTTTACGTTATTAATCAGAAGCAAATCAACTTATCGCTCGTAGATGGGTGACCCAACTCCTGACGGCAACTCTCTCTTCGGTGGCTGTACAATGCATCCGATCTGGTGAAGAACTTGCTGCATTTGTCGCACCTGAACATGCTAGTTGGCTAGTAGTTAAAGACTAAACACACCTACCAAGACCAGGAGGATATAAACAAATGTTAGCAGCAGAACTTTGTTATTTGTTCTTGGCAACCTAGACCGAGAGCATTTAAATAAAAAAATTACTAGGCTCGGTGTAGACCTCCAACTGGAACGAACGCGGACGTTGAACTCTCCAGTCTGGAAAGGATTTTCGGGAAGGTTTCAACCATGTTACTATGGAATTGGATTGTTAACCGTCGTGTCTTATTAAGTTGGCGGATGGTATGATTGTAGTTATACCTCCTAAGGTTATCTTGGTGCTTTGAAATAATTCTCTGGAAACGGTTCAGCTTGCGCTCGCTAGCGTCAAGCATCTCGATGGTTTTGAGAATCTCCGTTTTCAGAAATTCGCTGGCGCGTAATTGGACTCCATCTGCACACCAATCTTCAAAACCATCGTTTTGACTTTCTCGCGTGAAACGTTGTGATGGTGCAGCTGAAGCATCACTCGTTGGCGGAGAAGCTGAAGTACCTGCGGGGGGTGGGTCAGCTGCACTATCAGAAAGATCCATGGATGTTTTCTCATGGGTTGCGGCGGTAAGGTGTGGAGTGTCAGCAGCCAAACTCAACCCATGTTCTGAAACACTACCCTGAGAATCGCCGTAATCAAATGTTTCTTCAAAAGAGTTATCAATGTTCAAACTTTTTTTCAGATTTTGAGAACGATTTCGGTACAAAATGCTGTTTTGTGTAAATTGTTGGTAAAAGGTTTGTGTCGAGATTGCTTTAATAACATGGGAATTAAAAGTTGAATAAGGACTTGAATTTTGTGACAAAGGAGACATTTCAATAGTGCTCCAATCGAGCTTTTGAGCCAAAGGAGACATTTCTGTGGTATTTGAATGCACTTCGGAATCAGAACTAAAACTTAAATTTTTATTATTATTTGAATTTAATTTTGAATCGGCGCCATTAGCATTTGGTCCAAAGGGGTAATGATAATATCCGAGTCGACTTGTGAATTAGCGGTATTTTGAGACAACGGGGGATTTTCATAAATAACATTTGAATCATTGCTAATTAAATTTTGGATGCTAGCTATAGATATATCCCCCTGATCAAAACTTCCATCCAAAAAGTTATTAACTGCTTGCGAACAATCACAAGAAGAAATTTCAATAATTGTTGCAGGTTTTGCAATATTGCAGCTAATGATAGAATTATTCTTCTGGTGATTGTTCTCAAATAGTAAGAATTCGGCAATACTCTTTTTTAGTGCATCCACATTTTTACTTTCTCTACTAATTTTAGAATTTGAGGTGCTAGCTGCAGAAACGTTCTCATATAAACTATATGAATTATTCGTCCCGACGCCGTTCAGCATCTGGTCAACGCATTCTGCCAAATTAAATTTCAGTTGCGAAATACATTCATTTATTTCAACACTATTTGCAGAAATCTGCTCGAAATGGTCAGAGATTTCAGCATGATTTTCATTCGCAACATTTTGCACTAAAGCATAAAAATTCAATTTAGGTCGCGGAACACTTTTGATTTTGTTCAACAAGTAATTCCTCAAAATGCTTTCACACACTACGTCAATCGTTGTTCTCCTTGGTGGTTATTTTCAGGTCTTAGCTGCTTTGCATTTTGAACAATTACATTTTGCAAAATTTTGATTTTATTGGTCGATTCTATAGGTAATGTTTTACTAACCTCAGAGCTGGTGGAAGCGCTCGGTTGCGGACAGGCGCAGAGTTTAGCTTTGGACTGCTGGGACTTCCTCAAAGAGAGTCGCGACCACATGGACCGAACACCTCGAGGAAAATCACTACACCCCAACACAACACCGCCACAAACACCACAAGAACCGCTGTTAGCACTAGCATCCATTTCGCTCGAGAGTTCGACGTAAAATGGCTCCCCAGACATTGTGGAATGTTTATTACCCAGACAGGTTAACCTTAGCCTTGATCCCAAGGCAAAATGGTAGGGTTAATGGTGGTGATGCAGCCTTCAAGCAACATAAAAATTAGGGAAATTTTATAAAATCAGTTCAAGGTCAAAGTAGTAGTCCATGCTAACTCCGCTTGGATAAAGTTAAAATTCACCTCAAGGTGAAACTTGAAATAAAACAATATATTTCAATTAAGTTATTTATGTATAAATTTAGATATCATACATTCACGCTGGTGGTTGAGGAGTGTAGAAAGAAAACATAAAAAAAATAAAATTAGTAGAGCATTAAGGATGCTTAGAAATACTTACAGATAAATAGGAAGAGCTTTTGCTGGGCCGCGTCCAAGTAAAGTTCGCCAACTAACGAACCCTCTTGCAAATCGAATAACTTTTCAAATGAAGTATTTGGGAGGTTGCGACACGTCGACAATTTATATAATATATATTGGGGCCTGATGATTATTACAGCCATTGCTGCGCGACACATTAATTTTTGTTCGTCTTCTAAAAGACTTCAAATTGTAAAATAAGTTCACAGACGCAAAAACACCAAAACTACCAGAATAAATCAAAGTATGGTCATTGGTGGGGAAAGGAGTCATGATCGTTGGTGTCGGATGGAGATTCACTGTTCGATAGTGGGCTGAAAATGGTATAAGTACCATCTTCAAAGACTCCAGGATAGTATAACTTAAAAAAATAAAAGTAACCTAACCTAACCTTGAAAAACTTAACCAATTCGAGGACCAATGCTATCTTGTCTATACAGATTCCAAGGCCAAGGTTAACCTGCCTGGGTTCTACAATTTCGTAAGCTCTAAAAACAAAGTATCCGTTAAGCAAGACTGTGCAGAAGCGGTTCAGTCTCATATGCTTAAGGCCAACCATCCGCCACCATGTGTTAGAAGAATCTCAGTTTTCTTCTAGCTCTCGCACGAGCAATATGTTATTCCTGTACGTTCCTGACGACGGAGTGTATCACGTAGATGAAGCTGCCGAAAGTCGTTATTATAATTTTGATGAAGAGCCAACTATAAATCCTGAACTGGCATTTCAATTCCCTAAGATATCTCATCCATTAAACACTACACTAGCAAACTTTTTCCGAAATGAGTCGGGATTCTTTCATTACGATGCCTCAACTCTGTACACCAAGAATCCGTATCAGATGATCTGCTTGGATAGATATCCTGCACTACATAATTTGGAACTTCGCGTTAATGCCTTCGAGAGGTCAAACGAGTTAAAAGCCGCAGCTAAAGAGGTGGGGGAAGTGGATAAGTGTAATTAAAAAGTGTAGTGCCATTTATGTAATATACTCATTCAGTCTTTGTTTGTGTGCGGGTCAACATGATACCTATAAAATTATTAGCAGCCTTAGCAGCTGTCTACGATGGTCATCTGTATGTGCTGCAACCATCGAATTGCGCTTCGGCATCTATTGCATACGATCGTGATGGTAATAACAGCGTGATTTGGAACAAAATGGATATTGATACCTGTCAGCCATTCCAGTCTTCAAATCGTCTGTCAAGAACTTAACGGAAAATGGTTTCGTAACATTCAAGATTAAATTTAATTTTCCTTAATACACGATAAGTACTAATTGGCAAACTATCGTGACGAACAATAAAAAGCCTAGTATACAAAAAGTTGCTATTAATGGCAATCACTATTGTTGTATTTCTACAATAATTCTCGGAACTATTTTATTACTTAGTTTATCTATGTGTTTTATATATTTCTTTACAATAACCTACCTTAGTGATCCTTATGTATATTTAATTAATAAATATATTTGAATCTATTTGGTGTTTTCTTTTGGAGCGATGAAGCTGGTGGACGCCGTGGCCGTCGGGTAAAGGAGGAGAATGGTCTTGAGACTGGAATTCGTCTGCAGCATAGCCGTCCGCAGGACAAGCCGTCCGCAGGACAAGCTGAAATTTTTTTTGGACCGTGACCTTGAACATGAACCCAAGGTCAGGAGTGGGGGGATGCTCCACTCCAGACGGAGCGCAAACTTCAGCTGTCCGCAGGCCGAAATTTTTTTTGACCTTGACCTTGAACTGAAGGCCGGGAGTGGGGGTGACCTTGACCTTGAACTCAAGGCCAGGAGTGGGGGTGGATCCAGAACTGTCCATTATATCCTACTTATATACAAGCGTAAACTTTAACGATAAATGTAGCTATTTCGCGAAGATTAGAGGATGGATCGGTGCTACTTAAATACGGCGGCCTAAGAACTCTATTCGCAGTTGTAAGCCACCTTGCGTGTGAAACTGTTGCCTATCGGTTCAGAAAAACCACGTGGATCAGATGTCGTTTCATCCAAATTTTCTTTTCGATAATATATCGTAGAGGAAGTTCATTTGAGCGAAGTTGACATATCACCCAATGCAAATATCTACCAAGTTCCTTTTCTATACGACAAATCACACCACCCACGTTGCCTGTATTCACAACTGTTCTATCACAACCTATTGCTAATATCTGTGACGTATCGATGTTTTATTTCTGTTAAAATATCACATATAGCCTTCTTGAGATCTTGGGCTGCTCCAGATAAGGGTGAAACATGCTCTAAGTAATTTGAACCTGGTTCATTAATGATTGAAACATGTTCTTCTGTAATCGCAGTCCGTCTTAGCTACCACCGTCTGGTTTAGTCATGGAAATCATTTTGTCCTTCCGGCCTTTAGCAAAACTTCTGAGAAATCTTTCTCTTGCACATTTTGTCGCATTTTTTTCGTTCTTAACGTACCTTACTCCGATCTACAACTATGGCGAAATCTTCAGAAATTTCTCGATTTAAGTTGTGCAATAGAGCTGAAGCGAGTGCGGCCGCTGGTCTGCCTGCAACGCCGTACGTATCGCAAGTTGTAGCAAAAGCTGAGTTTTATTCTTGTTTGAGGTGTTTTCAGATCTTGCGATAAGAGTTTGCAGTTGACGTTGACGGTAAAGGTTGCATGATTTCATCGACACGCTGAATTGGTCCTTGTACTTCTTTTTCTGATTCCTCTTTTACTTCGATTTCCTCTTGTTCATCGGACGATTGTCGAACATGCACTGTGGGCCTGAATTAGAAGTCGTTTCCCTCCTCGCAAGTTTGGCATTTCGAAGCTGGTTTAACGATATTTTTTTGATTTTTCTTGATTTGTTTTAAACAATTTTCTCTGTCGTAAGGCGGTCTTGTAGATCGCTGATCTATTAAAAAGGGATTTTCAATTTGGCAAACTTTGTGTGATTTCACAAGTGCACTGTGCGAAACGTTTGCACTTACAAGGCACACTATCAAAAAGTTTAGTTGCCTCTTCTTTAAGCTTTGCCACTTTATTTTTAAAACTGTCGGTTTCTTTACGCGTCGCACTATAGTATTTTAAGATATTAAGCTTTTCGTGTTTTTCTCGTATTAGGTTTATTCTGCCCTACTTATTAAAAAAAGCCGTAACTACAGTTTACTTCATTTTGAGAAAAAGAGGTACAAACCTTAGGCCTAATTTCAAGCGGTAAACATGGAATTTATAGATGTTTCCTTTATACATTACTTAGACTAATTAATGTCTTGGTACCGTATTTTTAAGTTTATACGTAGACGAATAGTCTTTTCGATTATAGAAATCTGCTGGGCACACATACTTTTCCAGAATTGGCCGCCTATACACAGTTAACAAAATCACTAAAATCATACACCTTTCCAACATGTTTCATTGACAATTAGACCTGTATATAACAAATTAGAAATCTTTTGAATATTTTACTGTAGAATTAGTTATGTATATTACCTGATGATGAAAACCGTCGTAGGACATGAAAGTATGACCAGGCTCAAAATAGTTGATTACAATTTCGTTAGCGGAAATTTCATTAGAATTAACCATATACACAAGGCATGAATAAAACGCCCAACTCTTATTTAGTGAAAAACAATGGCCAACCAAAGAGTAATTTTTGAGGCATCACGGTTTGATAAAAAAAAGTGGTAAAAGGCACTGATTGCATCTTCTCCTTTGCGGCCAGTGATCGCTTCGTGCCACAGTACTGGAAAAGGTGTTAAGTTCTGATAATTTCCAACTGGTGCAAACGACTCATTGAAAGCGATAGTTCTTGGAGTGAATAGAACCGTTTTAAATGTATCTATTCTAGGAAGCATAATAATTACATTTTCTAAATCAGCAGAAAAGACAACACCTCTTTCATTCTTAGTTTTACAGTCTTGATCTTCTCTGTATTTTTTACTAGTTTTATTTTCTTTCTTAATATGACTTCTATTTATTACAATCGTGACAGTCGGACACCAAATTGTCTTTATTGTTATAGAAATTGTGCTTACTGAAAAAGTCTTAGGATTCGCACTCCTCGTTCCCGAGTTTAGTAAATGAAATACTCATTCCAGCTATAATGCTTCTGTATAAATCGTATGAGCACTTGAGTTGGGGATGTTTTGCTGTAAAGTTTTTATGCATTGAAGCCATTGTTATATCGCTTGGCAAATATCGTTTTTCGGGGCGTGCTCTCTCCTGTAATGAGATACACAGGGATGAAAACTCTCGATATGCGTACGTATTATTTCTGTATCGGTTTTTGGTTTTTCATGCCTGCCTCTGCCATCAGGTTTTGGAGAATCATTGCTCTAGATAAGCGTTGTGGACTACCGTATTATTATTTTTGGAAAAACCTAACGTTAAAAAGAAGGTTTGACAAACCTGAACCCTGGAAGTTCCATTTTTAAATATTACTCAAATGTATTTTGCCTGTTAGGATCCTCAGCTGTCCCACTGCGACGTTTAATTGATTTTGTTAGAGTGTTATTTTGTATAAATATCTTTCTTGCTGTGTAATTTAAATTTCGAAACGCTTTGTTATTAACAATTCGTTGTTATTCAGTAAAAGAATTTTTACATTTTCTTCTGCTTTTCTTATTAAAAGGTGGATGCACGTTGTGAAGCAATGCTTGCTTCTCTATCTTTTGTTGCTTCCTGGTGCTTAAAGAAGTTTTGTACCTTTTTCGCTTGCGTTTTGTCCCCTTTTTTGTTAAACCTTGTTTGTCTTCAGTCTTCATCAATGTCGCTATTTACTTCATCTGGACTCTTGGTAAAATTTTCGCCATTTATTGGTTGTGTCTCTATCTCTGTGTTTGTTCTTTCTTTATGTGAGTGCTCCTGTTCCTCTTCAATGTCGAATCCATCTGGTTGTCTTTCTGTCTTTATATTATCATCACTTATTGTTTCCTCTTCAATGTCTCCTGTATCTAGTTGTGGTAAACCTGATCATTGGGTTTTAGCAACGCAGCACCCTCTTCGTATAGCTGCTGCTGTGGTAACACCATCTGTTCGTCGATTCACTTAGCAGGTGGTGGTCATGTAAAAATAAAACTCGCATAATTAAATGAATAAATCGGTTGCTTTTCTTAATACAGGCCATGTGCTCGTTGCGAGCTCTGACCACACACTATTCTTATGGTCGCTCTACACTGAGAGACTAAACATATCGGAAACATCCGAACGTTGACGAGCAATTTTAAATCTTATTTTATAGACATAAAACATTTTAACATAAAGATAATGTGAAATATGAATCGATAAATTATACGGCAATAAGAACAAATAGAATAATGCAAAAGAAACACCACCGCTTCATCAGCTTTCATATTTTTCATATTATTCTCTTCTACTATAATAAGTATAGGTGTGTTTTTGATGTCAACTAAATTTTCGAAATTATAGTCGCCACCCTCGATATTACTATTATCTGTACACCCATCGCAAGCGGCTTTTGTAGTTGCAAACTTATCCTTAATACTTTGCTTAATAGGAATAACATTTTGGTTATGTTTTTGTGCAAGGTCTAAGCTTCTTTGTGTTCTGTTCAGCCTAAAATAACCAATATTATTGTAAACTTGCGTGCTGAACATTGAATTATAATCATTTACTCACTTTATTAATAAATGTTGCAATTTTTGACACTAAATTCACACATTCAATGCAAAATTGTACATTAACACAACCCTACCTACGCCTTCGTCCAATGCTACAATGTGAGTAAATAATAAGCTAAAAAACCTTATATCTATTTAATTTTGTACATAAGGCTATTTAGCTTCTTATTTGTTACCTAAGGTATTTTTGCCTATAAAAATGATGACGCGGTGGAGATACATTTATTTTGTTCCTTCATTTTTGCGCGTTTAAAATGGATTTCAAGGTATTCTAGCCTAGTAATATTAAACTTTGATTAATTTTAAAGCATTTAAAATATCTAACTAATTTTAGCAAAAAGATGGAGCTAATGCCTTTTTTTCGTAGGACGGCAGAATAGAACCTCTATTTTTTTTTTACATTTTCCCGGATTCAAATTCTGGAATTCCAGGATACAAACAATTGTGTTTATTCCGAGTGTACCCCTCATAATCACAATTGTGCATGTGTGACATTTGTAAGCACTGGGAGTATATACATGAATATTGATATAATGATACATTACACTAACACTTGAATTTTAAACACATTTATTTAGTATGAAATTTTACAAAGCAATTCTGATGTTTCATGAAAAACAAATACACACTACATTTAGTGCAGCGCACCCTGGACCGGCTTTTTCCAAACGGCAACAAAGTGGATTTTTTAAATCATCATTGATTGGCTAATGATTATATGCATCATAGCATTTGTCTTCGCAAGGCAACGCAGCAGGCATACACCTTTTTTGGTCCGTTTGTGTCTCCTCTTCATTTGTCGGTGAGCTCGGTTTCATCGAAAGTTCGTTTTTTAGTAGTTTCTAATAAATATTCCTCCACAGTTCATTATTTGTTTAGATTTGTATTTGTTGATAATACAATCCACTTTGCACTCCTACCAACTATTTACGATCGCCAAGTTAAATAAGTGTAAAATTACTTTGAAAGTCCATTTTCGCGTTTTAAAGAAGTTTCTATAATATTCAAGCATTTGGTCATATATCCATTCCTCTCATCTTTTGATTATGTTGGCAAATCACCTTTGGACAAGATACTTCTATGTACTTTTTGTCCCAACTTTCCACATTCGACTGGGGCTCTATTCCAAACCCAGTAGATACCATTAAAACTGACATTATCTTTCCATTTTGTTACAGAGATATTTTTGTCATTGCTTACGATTGCTTCAGAATCTCCTCTCTCCATGCCTTTGTCCTTTTTGAAAGTATACCCTTTGAACCTGTTTCTTTGAAGAGTTGCTGTTCCATAAATATTCAATTCGGTTAATTTTGCCATTAGCTTCATTCTCACCGTTACTATCATCTTGGTTGCATCCTGGATACTCGGGTGTCCAAGTAACGTCGTCGTCATCTTCATAAACTATTTCGCAACCAGAATCGATGTTATCTAACAATTCATAAATTGCATTTGGGTTGGCGCTGAGCACCTTGAAACTAATTTTTTCTTTCAATCCTAAAAAATATTTTTATTATTACCTTCAATTTTCTCATCACTTTGAGCACTGATTTTTTCATGCTTGAAAGCAATCTACTAGAATCACTTCTAAGCACCACAAACGTGACACACTGGCGAAATTTGCATGTGGAATATAAAATGTACACTTTTATGCAAGCATATACTGAAGTAAGCCATAACAATGGTGCATCCATAAAATTTTGAAAAATTTGTTATTAAAATATTAATAGCAAATACTTGGTGTTCGTTGCCATGCTACATGAATTTAACGCAGTTTCTACACAGTACAACACGCCACTAAAACGCAATATGACAAAAACAGCGTTGCCAAGTCTTTCTGATGCAAACTCACATTCGTGTGATTCGGGAGAAATCGCCTTCAAAATTTATTTTGACCTTTAAAACAATTATACAAAATGTGAGATAAATGAAAACTAAACATTAAATAACACAACAAACTACACTAAGAAGTAAATAATTTTATTCCAATCTACGATGCTAGTATCTAAGAGGCGCAACAAAGAATGAATTCGTAACGTCCTATTTCACAAATCGTATATTCTGCTTTATTTAATGTTTATGTTTATAAATTCCTTCTTTCGGCCGCCGACCTTCGACGCGACCTGATACAAGGCTCCAATGATCTCATTTCGGCACGTAGTTGGCTTAATTCGTAATCAAGCTTACAAAAAGAAACAATTGTGTCATGTTGGAGCGTAAGGTAGAAGTGAAATGGGGAGAATGCAAAAAATCCAAGAGATTCAAGCACGCCGCGGCGTTTTAAACCGAAATATTGCAAATTTAAAGCAACAGTCGAGCGAAGCAAAAAACAAACACCAACACTGGATCCGTTGGTCAACACCTTCCAAAACAAGGGTGCTGATAGGAAAAGCAACTGCGACTTGAAATGCATAATTGATAACTCCATAGGTTATATACAGCAATGTCGGTTTACGATAAGGCCAACATCCCATTATTGACAGTAATATCTTTTGCAACATAAATGCGTCGGAATTTGTTAATATCGCTATCTAAAAGTAAATGTATTTGCAAAATCTCAATATTTTCTTATATCTTAAATGGCGAAGGTATACCTTCTCGCCATTTAAGAGTAACAGATAACAGGTACAGAGTTTAATTTACCTAAATTTAATGATTTTTAGGTTATTTATGTTGATTTTATATTATCAAAATCTTTCTCATTGTAAGACACTTCTTTGTATTTTTCATTTTTCCAAATTGTTCAATAAACTTCAAATCGTAGGAATGCTTCGTCCATTTTTTAACGTTTCCACTGGAAAACGTTTGTATTTAAACTATTTTTTTTATTCCTTGCAGTTTGTGTTTGAATTAAATTAGTCAAATGACTGAAAACATTGAGATTTTGCAAATACATTTACTTTTAGATAGCGATATTATCAAATTCCGACGCATTTATGTTGCAAAAGATATTACTGACAATAATGGGATGTTGGCCTTATCGTAAACCGACATTGCTGTATATAACCTATGGAGTTATCAATTATGCATTTCAAGTCGCAGTTGCAATAAAATCCCAAATATGAAAACATCGATATAACAATATAAAATTTGTCCGAAATACAATTTAATCTAATACAAGATCGTCCAATTTTATAACATTAAAACATAGCAATCGTGACGTAACCTGATGGTTTATTTTCCCTGTCTTAGCGTTGCATTGTACGATACTCCGTATCAGGTTAACCCTTTCAAACCGACATTTGCAGGAGTTGAATTTTGGAGTTTGCTTTATAAATTTTGGTTTATTGCCGTATAATGATACTCTCATGTAAGTTTAAATCTTTTTTGCAACTGGTTTTAAAAAAATTAGAAGGGACATCAACAGTTTTTAGTCTTGGCACATAGGTGTTCCACCAGTCATAAATATTAGTCTACTTAGAAAAAAATACATTTTATTATTCTCAAACACCTTTTTTCAAAAATTTTTTAATACTATTTCAATTTACATAGAAAAACATTTTCAAAATTTTAATACTAACAGACCTTACACGTGGTAACGTGCAAAACAATTTTTGCATAATGGCAAATTACACATCTTACACACTATTTTTGTACGTTGTTCTTTTTTACGTTGGGTACACTTGTGGCATTTCCTACGAGTAGTTCCTTGCACTGGTAGGTGATCTGACTGATCTCCAACGTTATACAATTATTTTGAACCAGTAGAAGATCTTCCCATTCCGCGTTTTTTAATAACTTTGGCAGTTTATCTTCCATAAACTAGTTGCTCAGCAATGTCAATTATCAATTTGATAAATGGTTCTTTTTTATGATGTACTTCATAGTATAGTACAAATGCATTGGTAATTGTCACCATGAGCAATTTATAAAACAACTTCCGCCACCATTTCTGGAACTTCCTATCAAAATCATACAGAGTAGTTAGTTTATCGGAACGATCACGCATATAACGATTATAGAAACGTATAGCTTTAGGACAGGTTATTTATTTTTTCTCAACACCGTTGAAATATTATTTCCATGACAGTTGCTAAGAAGAAGTACCCGTTTCGTATCTTGCCAAAACCAAGCTAAGGGCCCATTTTGGTTTCCCAATAGCTTTGGTCACTTTTTCTGTATTTCGTGATAAATTTTTGTTTTCTTTCGCATGTTCCAACTGTGAATGGTATATAATCGACTAGTTTCACAGAAGTAAAGAACTTATCAAAACAAACACGCATTTCTTCATTTCGAGGAACAGTTTCCATTAGCTTTATGACTACGCGTTCTCCCAAAGTTCCTGCAGATTTTTTAACCATATTTTATGACCCGTTTGGTGGGTTTTTAGGCATGTATTGTTTTAAACTTGATCTGCCTTTAAATTTTGCCATCGATTCGTCTTTGCTTCGATAAGTAGAGTTGCTTCTAGCAGCGAAAAACTTTTGTTTCAAACATGAAACTACATCCTCAACGTAATATGTTTTAGAAACATTGTTTGGCTTCTCGGGACCGGTCTAGTACATTTTTGAAAGAATGAATGTGCAGCGGTCTCCCGATATACAATTTTTTATAAGCGTCTTACCCATACTCATATTGTTGGACCAGTAATCTGCAAACTGTGGTAAACGATTGTAGCACATAACAAGCGTGCAACCCAGAATAATCATTATTTCGCCCGAGTCTGTCATACTGACACTTTTATTTTTAGCTTTAATTAGTATTTCAAGTCTTCGGTTTGTACTTTGAGCGATGTATGTGAACAGACTTTTAGAAAATACTTGAAAAAGTACATCTAATTTAGACGAGCTCCTGCTGATATTTGCTAAAACCACGGGGTCTGTGTAAGTAAATACTTTTGTTTCTGGGGTCAAAACTTCCACTAACAGTGCTCCAAATGGCGTCATAGTCGTCCTCTGGTAATTCGTTCTGTACAATAGGTTCTTCGTCATCAGAAGGATATACTTGAAAAAGTACGTCTAATTAAGACGAGCTCTTGCTGATATTTGCTAAAACCACGGGGCCTGTGTAAGTAGGTATCTTTGTTTCTGGGGTCAAAACTTCCACCAACAGTGCTCCAAATGCAAAGGAGAAGCTGAATCATAATCTATCGTAGCTGAGCTGCCACCAGGCTTGTGAAATTTTATTTTTCTTTTCTTGACCTTAGTAACACTTTCGTCACAATCAAACTCAATCTCTAAATGATTAAGATCACAATCCCTATCGATATCGCTATTATTAAAAGGATCTTATAACTCCTCTTCTTCACGCTCAGCTTTATGCATTATTCTTGCTGCAATTTCTTCAAGTTCGGCTTCAGAAAATGGTTTATTTACTATTTTGGCTATAAAAAAAATTGTTGTAACATTGCTATAGAACTGATGGGACGTTACATTGCTGTAGGACTGGTGGGACATATATGCCCTAGCAAAACGACTGTTGGGACACGTAGGTGCCGCATTTATTTTTGTTAGTAAAAAAACAATTATATTGCAAATTGAATTTACTGCTAGCTACTATAAGTCGATTAGTTACTTATTTGCAAGGTTTTCTAATACATAGTTCGTTTATATCAACTCTATTATTCACAATACTCGCACTAAAATAGTAAAGACGTGCACCACATCAAGTATAAATGGCAACTGAAAGCGTGTCTTTTATCGAAAACGACCGAAACTTTCCGAGTATAACATGAACACATAAAAGACTGTTGGGACAAAATTACATAGAAATTCAGCTACTTTTAAGCCCACTTGATTTTTTGGTTTCGTTTGGGACACATATGTCCAGAGAGGTTTGAAAGGGTTAAATGCGTGTACAAGCTGGGCGTTACTAGGGTCGAATTACACGAAAATGGTGTTGGTCTAGGCGATATACGGCCAGGTTAGATGTGTAAACCGGTTGTTTTTTTAGAGTAAAATTCGAAAACAAATTTGCATTTACTTATAAATTGTTCATCGACGAAATGGTTCTTTATTCTGCAACCCACCTTACTTGACAAGACGCCACATAACGCTATGACATAATGCACGGACACGATTTTACTGTGGTAAAAAGAAATATGCATCTGTCTATAAGACAAAACTAAAGTTATTGAATTTTGAAGCAGGCGAATAACCAGATGTAGATTGAGAAAATCGAATTGACTAACCGAAATAACAGGGGGAAACTAATTTTTTTAAATAAATAAGTGGGAGATTTCCTAAATTCAAAGCTGGATTGCTAGATCCAGAGAACATACTCTCCAATAAAAATTATGATAGTGATTAATTAAAATCGACTATACCAATCACATAAAATACGTACAATTAAATTTCGATTAAATATAAAAAAAACTTGGAAATTATTTATTTTAAAGTTTTAAATACAAAATTTTATCCACTTTCCGTTGACGATGATCCTGGTGATGAATCCGTTGACGATGATTCTGGTGATTTTTTGTGTATAACGTTAATTTAAGTCTTGCATTATGTAGATCCGTGGAATTATATTGTCTATATAGATACAACACAAATTTTCTGGCTATATTGACGCTGTTATCAATATTGCCTTAGCCGAATCTATGACGGTTGAGATTTTTCGAATTTTTAATAAAAATGTCCCAAGCCGATTTCTTGCTAATTTTGAAAAATGGATTTGTTGTGTCGCATCCAGTTATTGCATGAAATGCTAGCAACGCATCGCATAAGAATTTCTCTAAAGCCTTTGCTATATCACGAACAGGCACAAGTCGTGTTTTGTTTGTTGAGGAAGTGTTGTGCCCCTTTTTTATACACAGGATGTATCAAATTGCGTGTTAACTGTGGGGATCTCGCCTATTTGAAGAGATACGACGATGGTTAAATTAGAAAAAAGTTATGGAATTTTATGCCCACTAATAATCTAAATAGAAATTGAAGCTATCTTGCTTGGTTTCTGAATAAACTGAAAAAAACTTGTAAAATTTGTACTTTTCTGTTTTCGGCTATAACTCATTTATCATTTATGTTACATATTTCTAGTTAACGCATTATTAGGACACTTTTTCATGCTGAATCTAAATTTTTGATCAGATTTGGTATAACTGTTACAATTGCTCATTTTCGACTATCAACTGTTTTTTTTCTTATGGACGACATTATAATTTTGTTCATATTTGAATAGAGTTTTTAATTCTGATTTTAACGATGTGTAAAATATAATTATATTACAGGGGGTGTAACAAGGTTTCTGATAATGACTCGAACTTCTTAGCTAAATTAGATTTCACCGTTTTTGGCGTTGACGTCACGTTTACCATGTGAACTAAGTAAGCTTCAAATACTAATCATTGGTTCCCAAAATGTTTTTAATAATATATATGTTTAAAATTTAACGAACTGACATTTTTAATGTTGTTTTGGATATTAAATTACAATTTATTTTACTTTGATATCTCATTACTTATTTACCTAATCACGCAATCACACTGTTTGGACGAACATCAACTCAAGAGAAACTATTTAAAAATGTCAGTGTCAATTTAACTACTGAATAAACTTAAAGTCGTGTATTTGAAATTTATTATTCAGGGGTTTCAAGTTCAGTATAAACAAAAATTAAACCCAAACCCATTAAATAATAAATTTAATTCTAAACTTAACCTTTAACAGTTTCGATTAATACTAGATATTCATCTTCATTATCGGACCTGTTATTCAAGCCTATTATCATTGGCTCTGTTTCGTCGTATCGCACTTCATTCTTCCATTGGATTATTTCTTCTGTGTGTTATATATAAAGACCGGATTTTGGGACGCAAAAAATTGTATAATAGGTCATATAAACAGGAAGAAAAAAAAAAGGTAAAATAGGCAACAAAAACTTAAAATAGGATTGTTCAATTTTAAATTCCTAAATTAGAAAAAATAAAAAAACTGCTGAAAATACCTATAAAAATTATGTAACTAATATTTCAAGTTAAATTAATATTTTTTTACAAATAAATGGGATTTTTAAATTCTATTACACACTGAATAACTTAGAGTTAGCATTAACTAAATAATGTTCCAAATTAGTAGTAGTAAAGTTAGTTCGCCTTTCGCTTAAAATTTGCTTAAACCAAGAGAAAGATCTTTCGGCATCGCATGATGTAATTGGAGCTTACTTGAAAATGGAGAAGTTTGGAACATTTGAAATAGTGTCATACTTTCCCTCAATTAAATTTTTAATTTTGAAAAGATCTTCATAGCCAGGATTTTTGTCTAGAACTTCTAAAAGTTTTTGGTATGCCTTTTTAGCAATTGCACCAGGAGAAATGCTTAAGGATTCTTTTACACTTTCAATAATCTCTACTGAATCAGTAAGAGGTAGACCAATTTTTTCAAGTTTCTTAATACTTTGAACTAGTATTTCAAAATGTGTTTTAATATACATTATTCATTTTTTATGTTGTTGGCTCTGAAGTGAGGTGGATTAAGTTAGGATAAAAAATTTTTAAATTTCCTCCACATTTAAACATGTATGGTACTCCATCTGTTACCATTAATGCTACACAATTATATTGAATGCCTGATGGCCATAACAATACTGAAATAAACTGAACTTAGATGCCTGCTAGGTTTATATTTTATTCTAAATTTATTGTTACCCAAGGATTCGTTAATGAATCGTGTTACAGTGAGATTATTGGTCTTTTCTAATTGTTTCGAAGCCAATAACATTGGAGTGCCTGCTTCATTGCTAGTCATTTTGCCAATAATAATGTTGGCAATATAACGGCCAACTTTATCAGTTGTTTCATCAACCGTTAACCAAATGTCATTTGTACCAATCTGTTTTCTAATAGCATCCATTGTCTAAATAAACAAAACAAATTATCAAACAATAACAAACTAGGGGGCTAATAAAACATTGAATTCACTTACATCATTGTAACATTTAGGCAAGTAATTTTTGCGAAGTGCAGATTCGTCTGGAATTTTACGGTCAGAATATTTTTGTAAGAAATCAATAAATGGTTGGCACGTCAATTTATTCCACTCAATATTAGCTGCTACAAATGCTTGGCACATTTCATAATGGAATTCGAAATTTTTTATTTCAGGGGTACGTTTGGTAAATAGAGTTTGCCTTAATGGTTTTTTCACACACGTCTTATGGTCACTACCGGTTTCATGTTGCTCGAATTGCGAAATTTTGGTGCATACAAACTAAAAATTTGATCAAGGTAAAGTGTTTCACTTCAGTAGTACCCAAGCATACATATTTACCTGTTTTACACATGCTCTGCAAAACAGCTTCTGTTGTTTATCATCTAAAATTTGATAAACTTCCTTGTTGACTGCATCTGCTAACCATCTTTTAACTTTAGTTGCAAATGAATCTTTTTGTTTGGGCATCTTCTTCAACAAAATAGGAATACACTCGATCACAATCAACACGCACTAGCAGCATTAGTAAATATCATATGTTTAAAAGATTTGTTACTATTGGAGCTAATTGCCAGTTATACTAATGTTTAATGCCCGAAAAATTCATGCAACCGTAAGTAGAAAGTTTTTTATTGCACGTTTTTTATTTATTCCTAATGTAGGCAACAAAAATTTTCATTTTAGGATCGATAAAACGTCCTAGGACATTATCTTCTCATTTAGGAATTTAGGAAAATATAAACTGCCGTCAAAACTAATAATTTTTCACGAAACGTATTTATTTTCAAGTCATTTTTAGCGGCCTTTACAAATAAGCGAAAGGCATATTTCCTAAGATCCGGTCTTTAGTTATATACAATCGGCTCAAACTGTCGAAGTTACTTCTTTTAAAGCGTCGTTCCACATAGCTAATACCTTTTTATCGCCATATCCATTTTCTCGTATATGGCGGTCATAGAACTTACAAATACCCCAAACCGATTCTATGGGGTTATAGTGACAGACGGTAGTCTTCACACTGGATGACTATGTTCCTGAAGTAATTCATCTATAATATATTTAGGATTTTGCGGTTTATTTTGCTTACATATATAATTATATAATCAAAACCTTATTTTACCGTTAGGTGTTAAGGTAAAGTAATACAAATTAAATACAATTCAAATGCTAATTACAACTATAAATCGTTCCAAATTAGATTACAATTAATTATAAATTCTCCTTGCCCATTCTTTTTTATTCTTTGCCAATCTTCTTCCTTCATTCCAGGTCAGTCCCCTTTGACTTAAGTTCTCTACTAGATCCTTGTCCCATGTTTTCCTTGGTCTGCCTCTTGTTCTTTTCCGATGCGATCTGGCCTTCCATATTCTTTTTGTTGTTCTTTCTTCCCCCATCCGTACCATGTGTCCAAACCATCTTAGTTGTTGTCGTTTTATGCTTTTCAGGATCGGCTCTACTTCTAGTTCTTCTCTCACTGTATCATTTCTGATCCTATCTCTTCTCGTTATCCCCTTTACTCCACGTAGGTATCTCATTTCCATGGCCTGGATTTTACTTTCCATTTGTTTCGTTAGTACCCAGCTTTCGCTTCCATATGTTAATATCGGCTTAAAGATGAATTTGAACACTGTGATTTTCGTTTGCTTGGATATTTCCTTCTTCCTTACGAATGAGTTACTTAGGGAGTAGGATACCTTGGCCGCACTTTCCAGCCTGTCATTTAATTCGGCATCCATTTTTCTATTCTTCTGTATATTCACTCCCAAATACTTAAATGATTCTACTTGTTCAATCTCTTTCTCGTTTAATTTAATTGTTATGTCTAGGTCCTGTTTTCCTATCACCATCACCTTAGTCTTCTCCGTATTTATTTTTAAATTTCTAGCTAGTAGAGCGTTCTTCCAAGTTTCCAGGTTATGTTGCAAGTCTTGTTTGTTCTTTGCGTATATCACCAAATCGTCAGCAAATACGCTTTCGGCTATTTCGATCATTTCCATGTTCCTGAATCCCACCTACAGTTTCATAACTTTTCCTTTTAATTCTTTCATTATATCATCCATTACTAGGTTGAACAGGGCTGGGCTAAGGACTCCTTTTTGTCTTAGTCCCTCCTTCGTTGTGAACTCTTCTGATTGTAAATTCCCTGTTCTCACAATATTTCTTGTGTTTTGGTATAGGCTTTTTATACATTGTGTCAATTTTCTGTTTCTCCTATTTAAGCTACTCCACACTGCTTACCTTGGGACGCTGTCAAACGGTTTTTCTAGGTTTATGAAGGCTACAAATATACTTTCTGTGTTAAACTTTTCTATTAATTGCTTTATCACGAATATGTGGTCTTGCACTCCTCTGCCTTTCCTGAATCCACATTGTGCGTCCTCGAGTTGGTTTTCCGTTACCTTCGTTAATCTCCCTACCAGTATCCTCTCATAGAGCTTTGCTATTATTGACAGCATGGTGATTCCTCTATAGTTTGAGCAGTCCCTTCTATCTCCTTTTTTATACACCGGTAGTAGAATACCTATCTCCCATTCTTTGGGGATCCTTTCTTCTTGCCATGCCTTGTTAAACAGTTTAGTTATCATTTCCAGGCCCTTACTGCCCAGATTCTTAATCATTTCGGTCGTTATTTCGTCGTACCCTGCTGGTTTGCCTTTTTTTTTTTAACTTTTTCACGGCTTCTATTACTTCTTCGATTTTTATTTCTTCCTGTTCTTGTTCTTCGGCTTCTTCATTATTATCTATGTTATTTGCTTCTTTTCTCCCCTCTGCTGGTGCTTCTTGTGTTTGTTCTATTGCTAGCATTTCTTCGAAATACTCCTTCCATCTCCTTACAATGTCTTTTTCGTTTCCCAATGTTCTTCCATCTTTGTTTTTTATAAGTTTAAGTTTGTGTGTTTTTCCTCTTCGAATCGATTTGAGTATACTATAAAATAGTTTTTGGTTTCCAACGCAATCCTGTTCCATCTTCTCCCCAAATTCCTCCCATGATTTTTGTTTCGGTTGTTTCACCATTTCTTTGACTTTGGTTCTCTGTTCTTTGTATTTGTCATATTTTTCACCTGATCTGCTACCCAAGTACTCTTTCCATTTCTGTTTCTTGGCTTTTACTTCCTTTTTTATTTCATCGCTCCACCAACTCGTGTGTTTCTTACCCTCGCTGATTTTGGTAGTTCCACATACTTCTTTTGCTGTCCTTATAAGTGTTTCTTTAATATGCCCCCACACCACATAAATTGAGTAATTCTACTTTTAAGGCGTTTTCGTCACACTTTATATTTTTCGATGTCAACCATTCTTTTAATTGTGGCAAAGAAGAATTACGAATTTTATCTATAAAAGCAGTATGATAGGAAGCATTGTCTAGAATAATTAATGATGGTTTATCCAGATTTGGTATCAGTTTTACTAAAACCCATTAAAAACAAAAATCTTTGTCCACGGAATCATGGTAATCTGCAATCTGATTTTGAAGAGAAACACTAAAGCAGCATCATCATCTATAAATCCATTTTCACTTCCAGTATGTCGAACTACAAAACGTTTTTCTGCGCCATGGTGTTTTTTCTTACAGCTTTTAACGCTTACATCTTGCCATGCTCTGTTGAAACTCCCTTTTGCGAATATCCATGTTTCATCCGGATAAACAAATTGATGCGGACAATTATGCTTTAAATTTGTAATATAGTCTTTTAAAAAATGTATTCGTTTACTCGCAACGTAAGATGTTTCACAACGAGAACGTCTACTATTTTCTTGTTTATAAGAAAATCCACAGCCTTCTAAAAGGCACCATAAATTGGTGTTGGATACGTCTAATATAATTTTCTTTTTCAATTCCTCATTAACTAATTTCATAGTCACGTGCTTCCTTTCATCTATCACTGTATAAATTGTGTTCTTTACCTCTGCTTTGGTGCTGTCATGCACATCATTAAATTTCAATTTTGGTCTCTTGTGCGTTTGTCCAGATGCAACAACAGTAATCTTAATTTGCGTTCCCCTGCAATTCGCGAAACTCCTTAAGCTAATTTTTAGTGCATCGGCAACTCTTTCATAAATAGATGGGTATGGTAGAAAAGGATTATTATTTTCCTTCTCTTTTTTAAAACGATCGAGGACGTTTAACACAAATTGTCAGCAGTGCTTATCAAAGTTTGGTCCAGGTATTTTAAATATATGATATTTACAATTCAAATTGAAATGTTATTTGACGTTTATAATTAATGAGCCGGTCTTTTTTTAAAAAAATCCACTGGATTGACCGACATTAACAATTTTCAGTGTTCATAGTGAAAAAAAATAATGTGTAGAAACGTAGGCGTCTTATTGCATCAAATCATGTAATAAAATAATCTTTATCATAGTACTTTTGTATAAGAGAGAAATCAAATTAAACGTAATGAGGAAATTAGAATACACGCACGCCATAAACGGTAATATCTACTATAATTCTGATTTTCGCATGGCTCTATCTTCATAGAATAGGGATACCACAACTGGTTTTAATTCATATGTTAAAATGTGTTTAAAATCCATCTCTTTAAATTGGGCTGTACTGATTACCCTCCGGAATATAAACTCAGTATCGATATTTTGGTTATCTTTCTTTTTATTCATCACAATATCCGAATTAAATGTCATTACATTATGGCGGCGGATTGGTTTCCAAAAACTCATCTGACCCACTGTCTTTAACTTATCTTCGCAAAAATGTTTTATATTTGTAGAAGTCTTCTGTTGAAAATTAAATAGGGAATTCTATACTTCACGCGATGCAACTTTGCCAGTAGCTATATGAATTATGTTTTCAGAGAAGTTTTCCGTGTCGAACGGATTATAGTCCATGAAGTTTTAATCATAGTTAATATTTTTCTGACATCATCTTTTTCTCTCCTTTGTTTGCAGGAAGCTTCAGCATACATTCCTGTGTCCACTAGGATATTTAATAAACCACAATCTCTGAAAATGTAGCTAATACTTGCAATAAACGTCATGGTCAAATGCATACCACTAAGTTGCATTGTAACTTTGTCTTCTAAGTCGGACGGTTTGTTCCATCAAATTTCACGCGCCTTACTATAAATTGCAAGATCTGCTGTTACAATAATGTGCTTTTGGCCAATTTTTTCTGATATTTTTACTAATTGTAAAGCAGCAGTATATATTGTTTCATACGATGATGGCGATGCGTTAAGAAACGGATAGTAAAACACATTTGATACAGGTTGGCTGCAAGTTTAAGCAGTGACTTATGGTTCTTTCATCATATATATTTATTTAGTTCGGGTCGATGTGGAGGCTTTTGGTTATTTATAATATTCTGGTGCATTGTGGAATTTACTGCACCTAGCTTGCGAAGAGACCGTTTTGTTTTTCTTTGAAAAGTAGTTTCCTCAAAAGAGCATTACTTTTTTGAAACAAAACAATAGCTAGAGAATATGTCGTTCTTTTGCCGTCCAATGTTTCTTCATTTTCATTGAAGTTGTCGATGCTTGCATGTACAAAATCATTCACATTACTCACAGGAACTATTTAAAATCAAGGTAATATTTTTAGTTTGTCCATGCTTGTAAAACGACATTTTGAAGAAAAATTCGCAATACTCTTAAATAAGTGCCAAAGAAAATGTGCATATGTCAAAATGACATTTAATGAGCATGAACAGAGTCGGAATTTAACCCTGATTATAATTATGTAATTATATGCAGAACGTTCCGTTTAAAATAAGATAACTGACTTAGCTTCCAAGAACTGCAATCCAATTTTCGGTCACACAATGAAATTTTATGGCCTATGACATAAAACAAACAAAAATTTCAACTGAATTCCATAGTGTTGGTCCTAAACAGAGCCTTGTGGGCATCCGCGGCTCGGGTGTTTACTTGCTTGCGTACTCCTCGTAAATATTCTTACCTCTGTTTCTTCCAGGTAGCTTTTGATGATTTTTACTAGTTTGTGGGGAAGGTTGTTGCTATGTAGTCTTTAAAATAGTGATGGCCCGCCATAGGTTGTCGAAAGCTCCATTTATGTCAAAAAGGATGCTAGTTATGTATTTGTCCTGATTGTCTTGATGTGTCTCTATAAGCTTGTTTAATGCGCTATCTGTACTTCTGCCGGTTCTGAAGACGTATTGGTTTGGGCGGTGCATTAGTTCTTCTGTCATATAATCTGTCATGTTACGCTTAATGATTCTTTCCAGAACCTTGGACATCTCTGGGAGCAGGGTTATTGGTCTGAGCGATTTTGGATCACTGGGATCCTTGTGTGGTTCTTTAAGTATTACTGTCAGTTTTCCTATCTTCCAATACGTTGAGAAATAACCTATAGTTAGGCAGTCATTAAAGATTTTTGCCAAAAAGTTGGCGGTTTCTCCTATTGTAATTTTTATAACTATCCCGTTTATGTTGTCCCATCCAGGTGCCTTCTTGCTCTTGATTTGGCTCACTGCTAGTATAACGTCTTCCTCGGTTATTTCCGTATTTGCTTCCTCGTCTCCGGAGGCTTGTCTGGCTTCTTGTCTTATTTGCTGGTGTTCAATAGTGTCATCTTCAGGGTCGTCGTCCGAGATCATGTTATCTGGCATAGTCTGTATAGTTTCATCTATGTTCTTTGTATGGCCATCTTGCTTTTTAAGGTGCTTTGTATTTCTTTTGTTTTAATTTTTGATGCTGTGAACTTATAAGTGGTGCCCACGGGATTTTCGCTTAGGTCGTTATTTACAAAATCTTTCCAACTTTTCTTTTTGGCCTTCATTAATTCTTTTTTGTATTTTTCTTTGGCTGTTCTGTAGGTGCCTAATCGTTCCGTTTTTCTTATATAGTACGTGCCCTTTGCATGTTCCATCTTCCCTTTTGCTTATTTTTTAGTGCCGCTCCCACTTGATCCGTCCACCACATCGGTTTATCTTTGTGCACTTTTCTTTGTGGAGCACTTTTTCGCATATTTTCTGTATACCGTGTGTTAGTGCCTCTACTCTTTCATCTATATGCTGCGTGGTAGGGGTCCAGAGCCTTCTTTCCAGGTCTGCGACAAGTTGGTCTGTTTTTTCATTTTAGCTTTTTGCTGTATGTTGGTTAAGTTGTATGGCATTTGGTTTTCTTGCGGGTAGTCGTATTTTTCTTCTAATTCGAAAGTAATAAGGTTGTGGCCACTCGTGATCTCTCCATCGTGCACCTTACAGTTGTTGATTTTGTTTACTAAGTTTGGCTTGCGTGTGTAATGTCAATGTTGCTAGTGCCATTTTGGGTTTGAAAGGTTGGTGGCTGCTGTGGTAGGTTTGCGGTGTATAAGTTGGTTTCTTAAAGAAAATCTATAACTTGCTCGTCTCTGTCGTTTGTTTGGTCGCTGTGCCATATTTGTGAACTAGCGTTAAAGTTTCCCCCGATTATTGTGTGTGGGTTGTTTCCAAGTGCCTCCCTTAATTTAAGTATGTACACATCCAGTTCCTGACTGGGTGGACAGTACGCCGATATTACTTTTATTGCCGCGTTAGTTCTGGCAATTGTAGCTGTGGTGACATGGCTGTTGGTTTAACTTTTGGCGCTAGAACGTAGATTTCGGGATTCGCAATGATTATGGCCGAGTAAAATCTGCCGTCTTTCTGGTTGGCTATGCATTTGTTTTGTTGTCCTATGCTACTAATTTCTTGTTAGTTGGTTCTATGGTTTTTGTATGTGTAAGGTTCTTGTATAAGTGCTACATCTATTTTGTTTGTCGATTATTTTTCTTAATTCGGTTGTGGTGAGTAGCACGGCTGTAATACGCAACAACATGATTAAAGCCATAGCGCTGTATCCCAGCGAAGAGGCATCAGTATGAAGCTCCGTTTCTAAATTGGGATCAAACACCTTCAGAATAGGTGACGTCGTTAAAATAGTAATAAGAGCTTGACGTGCATTTTCTCGCTCGGCATTCCGATCCCAAGGTTTATTAACCCGCACCAGTGCAGAACTGCAAGATGTTTTTCGTGCATAGTCGGCAATGAATTGACGAAAATACCCGGCGAGTCCAAGGAATTGTCTTACTTTGTGTACATGTTTAGGTGGCGGTTATTTTACTAAAGTATTAACTTAATGGGGGCTAGGTTGAATACCTTCGTGAGAAATGGTACGTCCAAAGTACTCGATACTTGTTACAAAGAATTTACATTTTGCTATGTTTAAAGAAAAACCGGCCTTCCGAAGTAAGGTCAATGTTTGTCGTACTAAAACAAAACCCTGTTTGATCGTGGCAGAAGGTATTAGGACGTCATCGAGCTATACCAATATTTCACCAGCGGTAATAAGAGAGCTTTATTTATAGTACGTTGAAATACAGCCGGAGCGTTTGCAAGGCCAAACCACATCGTAAGGTACTCAAATTGACCATTCGGGTCGACAAAAGCTGTTTTTTCTACAGAATCCGCTTGGATTGGTATTTGGTGGAAGCCATTACACATATCTAATATTGTAAAATGGACACCATGGCCCAGGCGATCAATTTGGATGTCTGTGCGGCGTATAATGATATTTAATGGTATGTTTATTAAGCAAACGACAATCAACTACCATTCTATCCGTACCATCTTTCTTCTTTACTAGCAGCACAGCACGGGACTGGCAAAAGGTGATGCGTATTATTGAATTATACCGTTTTGTAACAAATCATCAATTATTTTCTTGATGCGTTTCCTTCGCTTTGAGACATCCGATACGGTATAACAAATAGTAGCGTCATTCTTTAAACGTATTTGTAAACTTCCAGTCTTTACACGACCCCCTCAACCCCGGTAGTAGTATTATCTGAAAACTGCTTTAATTCGTTTTGCAAGGTCTCCAGATGGTCCCCTGTGAGGTCGGTAATAAAGGTCGTAGAAGCGACGTTGAACTCAACAGTGCGTGATTCAGATTCATGTATTATGCGATGATTTCCGTGCCGCCGTTGAAATACGATACTGGGTCGATTTAGAACATCTGTTCCAATAACTACAGGAGTACGAATGTATTTTGCTGGAACTACATAAAAGTCAACTTCAACAGTTATTTCTGATAGCTCTAGTATAAGGTTAGCTTATGAAGTAGATTGTAAACTTTGGTTGCCTAAACCAATAAGGACGCAAGTTGCAATTTAAAAGTTTCACAATTAATTCGGAGATTAATGATACCTGAGATCAAAACATTTACTGAAACATGCTGAATAATTCCAACAACAGTATCGGGACATTTACCACATGGAAGGTTACAGAGGTTCACTAGTGATTCCCCCGATCGTTCAGAGCGTTGTCGTGCATAACAAGTTTCTATTGTGTGATTGTCGCGTTTGAAATAAGTATAAAATAGACGGGGCTTTTTGTCAACATATTTGTTACGTTTCGGGCAGGCAGATCGCAAATGTTCGCGCGAACCACAAGAGTAACATGCGCGAGTTGCAGACGAATGTGACGTATTAGAATGGCCGCCACTAGGAACTTCCTTCAATTGGCTGCGCGGGAAATGTTGTTCCAAAGATCGCTTTGTTGTGTTGGAAACTGTTTTCTGTATATTAGCTAAGCTATCAATTAGGTCTCCAACGGTTGAACATTTTAAATTTAAAGCAAGCGATTTATCACTAGCTTTAGTAATACCAGAACAAATAATCTCCATTAATACATGCTCGGGCCATACCACACCCAGCATCATCAATTTGGCTTTTTTACACCTGGCGTATTCTTCGTAAGTACGTTCGGTGTCTGAATTGCACAGATAGGCTTCTTTGAACAAATCTCCTGCATTGCGATGACGGGGAAACGTTTGCTGCAGGTCCGCCCTGAGGATTGACCATTTCCTTTGCCTTGCAGGTGGCTTCCAATCTTCCTCGAACCACCTCTTTGCACGTCCCAACAACGCAGCCGACGTCCCAATGAAAACGATTTTCAGCGTCCTCGATGTCTTCAAACCAGGCTTGTAAGTCGTGAATGGCAGGATAAAAAAAAATAAAGTAATGTTCGTCTCTGCCGGAACAACTGTCGTAGGTGGGAGTTGTGGCTGTTGTGCTAGCAAAAAGGCTCTGATAAAGTGTGCATTCCAATCGGAGCTTCCAGCTCCGGCGAGCGACGCCACACAGTGATGCGAAACTCCGGTTTTGCGGCCAAAACTCATTACGAATCTGTAATCAGGATTACAAAAAACAAAATGGCGGATTCAATATGGCGGACTCAAATACTAAAAATAGTCATATTAAAACAGAAATTTGTAAATTGGGGTTTTCGAAGACACTGATTACAAATCTATAATTAGAATTACAAGAAACAAAATGACAGATCCAATATGGCGGACTCTAATACTAAAAACAGATTAAAACCAAAATTTGTATACGGAGATTTTTTGAGTCATTGATCACGAATCTGTAATACAAATTACAATCAATATGTTAAACGCGAATGTACAAAAATATGAAATTAGAACACTAATATTGAAAGAGGCAACAAAAAAATCGAGAAAGAAACTCCTAATCTTTACACAATTTTAACAGGCTATTCTCGCTCCATATATAGGGTATTATTTGACGTTTCAGTTGTATTTTTTAAAAATGTAATTGATATTAGAGAAATATAAAGAAAAAATACATAATTTTGACGCACTGCACTTTAGACACTGCACTACCAATGAACAACAAGCAAACCAAATTTTTAAATTATGATTTGTGTAGTTTTACAGACCTTGCCTATAGCTTTCAGGGTAGATGCAAGCAAATCACGCAACTTGAGGAAATAATATCAGTTTTCCGTTCAGATTAAAAACAGCATAACAATTATTTAATACATATTTTTATATATTTATTTCACTAATTCAACATGTTTGTAATTATTTCAACAATATAACAGTGTTAAGCTAAATACAAGAAGAGAAAGAAATACATAATAAGAGTATTTTATTACACACGAATGGAATCAGATTCATCATTAAAACTAAATAATTCTATTTCCCTAGTTTCGTCATCATTTTCCTTAAACTCAATTTTCGGTGAATTCCATTTGTATCTTAAATTCGCTATATACGGATCCGATGACAACAGTAACATATTAAACAAATCTTCATTTTGATGTATTTTAGAACTCTTCCTAGTATTCAACAATCTAAAATGTTTATAATCTTTATTTTTTGCTTCTTGAGCTTCTTCAGAGAGCTCTCCTAGTGGCAATATGTTTGTTATGTTCTATTACTTCCTTTCCATGACAAAGGATCTTGTGAAATGTTGGGGACATTTGCCTCCAGTTATAATGTTTTTTATAGATTGCAACAGTTGCTTTGGCGTATTTGTCAAATTTTTCAGGATTTATTATTTGCTTGCTTGCTAGTACTGATAAAATAACTTTGCAATTTTTAATTAACTCTATATTTACTCCAGTAATTTCTGAAGTTTTCTGTGGGTTTAAAAAAAATTTCCTTGCGGTATTACCGTCATTTGTATTTCCCGATCCTTGCTTTGGTGTATCTATAACGAGTCCTAATTCTTTCCGAAATTCCTTTTGTATTCTTTGCTTTTCTTTGGCCCGTTTCTCTTTATTTATTTCATTATTTCTTACTGTTTCACCTTTAGGTGCGAAGCTTAAATCATAAGCAATATGCAAAATATGCTCCATGAATCTAATCCTTGTATGTAAAGGTGATATTCCAAGTTGTAATGCTTCTTCATCAAGTTCTCTAACACTTCCAAAATCGGAGAGTTGTGATGATTTCGCTTTGCAAATAATACATGTTGAGGAAGAAGCATTGCCAGTAATATTCTGTGCAACTTTTCCATCAACCATTGTCAAAGCTAGTTCATGACGAAAGGTTGAAGGTTATTAATTTCTTGTTTCATCTTTGTCACTACTTCTACAATTTTTTCCTTAGTTTCTTTAGTACATTCATAAAATATAGGTCTGTAGTAATGTTGTGATGATGGTGTTTCATTTATCCATAAAATCGTGTGTTGTTCTTCTGCTGATGAGCTGGGCACACTTGTATCTTTTTGAATTCTTAAAGGAACAACTGAAGCCATAAATATATGTTTGTCACTAACTCCTTCACTTATTTTCTGCTTGTATACACTTTGACCTGAAGATCCATCGCAACCGCACTTGGATGTTAATACAAATTTAGAACATGATAGCGCTTCTACGGTTTCTTTTTTTAAGGTCATCAAAATAGTTATCGGTTTTGGAATAACTATATCTTTTGCTGAAAGTAGTTTCTTATAACTTGGCAGAATATTCATGTTCTTTTTCTTCTTTAAAGTTGAAAGTAGTAAATCATATTTTCGTTGTGACAAGCCCAAGTCTAAAAACAAGGCTAACGCTTCATCTTCTGAAAAACTTTCTATTTCCTGTGGCGTTGATATATTTTTTACCAAACAGGATAATATGCTCGGGCTTGCTGTTTCTAAAGCTTTTATAACAACTTTTATTTGTGTTCAGGTTTTTATTGACAGAAGTTTTAATTTATTTAAATCATTGCTATTTGTATTTTTAAATTATTTATTATTATTAAATAAAAGAAACATCATCATAGCTAAAAATGTATTTCTGATAGAATAAACAAACTTGACATTCTTCTTTAATAAGTTGGCTACATCTTTTTAAAGCACCTTAGCAAAAAAGAGGAAAGTAGTCAATCTTACAAAAAGCAACGTAGTGGATACCTTGATATTAACATTCAATTTAGAAACACTTACCTTCATCAAAGTTGGTGAGTTGTGTTGCTTCCGCATCCACGACAAAAGTGTCCAGTTCTTCTTGCACCTAAATCGTTAAAATAATAAGTGTGACAAGAAATCTTTTTTTTTTGCAAAAAATATATTTTCGTCTTCAATAACATAAATAAAACTTGAAAAAAATAGAATAAAATTATAAACAAAATTTTTTTTTCACATACAGAAGCAACTTATTTCTATCCCTCCCATGCCTTTGGTACTTACCCAAGCTCTTAATCTTTCATGTTTTAAATTTTTTGGAACCTGGCCCATTTTGTCTTCAATATAAGCTGCAGTAGCAGCTTTTACTAGCTTTGCCAGCACAACGTTGTCCGCCCTTCCGTCGTCCGCCATTCCGTCAACCTGGACTGTGATTTGTTGTAGGAGTACACCCAAAATGGTAACACGTTAACATAGAAACATTAAGGTAGGTACTCATCTACTACCTAATAATTATATAACTTATTGTTTGTATTTTTTTGCACATGTTTTGCATATGTACATAGCACTAGAAGTTGAAGGAGCCTGCATTTTTTGTACGCAAGTTCCATGGTAGCATCTGATGCAAAGCGTGCATTTAATCCCACGAGTTGTAGTTATATTCGTTGCACAAACGTAGCATAAGCCCTGAGTTAATTGCCAATGATTCAAATCAGAATTGTCACATTCGTCATTACTTTTAACTAGGGTAATATCAGATATGATACGCACTTTCTTATTTCCAATGTTACGCGTGTTACTATTCATATCTTTTTCTAGTTTTCTCTTTACAGTCTTTCTGATTGGTTTTTCTTTCAATTTATTTGCTTTTTTTTCTCCTTATTCGCCTTCTCTATTTCTTTGTTTGCCTGAGCAGCAAGTCTTGCGTTTTCTCTCCTCTTTTTCATCTTGTTCTTTCTTTTTCTATTCGTCTTTGTTCTTCATTATCTCTTGCCAAACAGCAGATGATACTACAAATGGCATTCTCTCAGTTTGTCTTATTCCTTTTCGGGTAGGTGATTGTGGCCACGACAAAAAATCTTTCAGTAAACCAGTAGAACCGTTTTCATTCGATCTGTTACTTTCTGAAACTTCATGTGAGGTGATAATTTCAAGCGTATCATTATTAAGTTCTGCCGTAATAATCGGTAAGTTATTTATAAATTGTTCCAGGTTCTCATGCTCTACTACCCATTGAGTGGTATCAAGCTCTTCGTCACCCATATATACTTCTACACTTGTATTGCACGTATTATTATTCGTTAAAATTTCCGAAATATTGTTTGTAACAAGGTCATTTTGAGTAACATTATTTTCTCCTTTCTCATATTTGTTATTCTGAAATTCTTTCCATAGTTTATACATAATAAAAAAATCATCGCTGATATCTTTGGTAAGTTCATCAATTTCTTTGAATTTATCAATATAGTCTGTTCCAACAATTTCTTTAAACCTGTTATAACTCAAATTGTATAACATCTTGTCATGTTCCGACTTTTTCATTTTGCCCAAACATTTGGTATAATCAATGGAGTTAGGATTCCACGGATATAATCCGCATGCACGAAATCCGTTAATTATTGTGTCTTTTTGAATATCATTCGCAACTACGTCTTTTAAAATTGTTGCAAAATTTTCTTTGGTCAGTTCTTGGTTGGGATTATCTCTTCTGAAGTCTAAAACTGCCTTTTTCCATCCTACCTTTAAGGGCTTAAACGCTGCCGAGTCGGCCGGTTGTAAAATTCTTATCGCAATAGGGTACAAGGCAACGAGAATAATTGCTAGTTCATTACAGAGTTTGCTTACAGTTTTGTCCATCTACGAAAAGTATTATCGGAAATTTAACATTCATTTTCTTTACACTGGGGTAAAAAGTTTTAGAAATGTATTCATAAAAAACTTCCGATATCATCCATCCTGAACTGCTTAATCCTATACTCCATTCCAGTGGAACTGATTTCGCAACGACTGCTGGTGGTCTTTTATATGGATAAATTATCATCGGGTGTGTAACTTCCCCCGATGCAGAAAAAATAAACATCACTGTTATTGCAGTTTTCGCCTGCCCCACATCTACTTCGTATACGTTTTTCGCTCCCTTTGGTGCAAGAACTCGTTTAGATTTAGGACAAAACTGGAAGTTTGTCTCATCTCCATTAAATATTCGTGTTGGAAAATCAAGGATGGTTGAATATCCTTCATCGGATAAATAAGAATAAAAATTTGGAACCAGTTTCTAATGTCACTTTCTGATACTTTGGAGCTAGCATCTGTAATTGCTTCTGAAGTTCTCAGAGTAACATCTTTATGCCTCCGAAGAAAGGCCTTATACCAGCCATCTCCAGGGTAATTGTTTTTAAATGGATTGTCTCTTGGCGTCTCATCTAAAAACTGCTTGACCGTTATTTGAATATTTTTTTTACGCCGTGGAAATACCTTCTTGTGACTTTCAATAGTCCATTTCTCAAGAACGTCTTCCTCTTCGTCTGTCAACACTGGGGAAGGCCCATGACTTGCTTTATGAAAATGTGCCCCTAATCTAAACTGCATTGTAGCTCGAGGCACACTAAACTGTTTGGCCGCTTTTTTTTGGCATGCCGTTGTTTACAGCAGTAAGAGCATTTTTAATGTCATCTTCAGTATAACTTTTCTTATAAATAGAACCTTCTTTGACTTTCGGCATTGCCTTTTCTATAAAAATTAAAATTTCGAGTCATTACAGTTATTGGCATAGTAAAAATTATAGTTATTAGAATGGTGCACTTTAAAGTGAATATTTGCTGTTTCTTTTTATCCTATTAATGAATGTGCACCAAAATGTGATAAATATAGAAAATGGAATAGAATGGATACGGGAGAATAAAGAAAAATTACCAAGAAAATTAATGTGTGAAATGTGGGGAACATTTCCAGTAATGAAATGGAGACAATTAAAAAAAGTAATTAATAATGAAGAGTATGTGCCAATGTTAGCCATAGAGAGTGGAGTGCAATTTGGGAAGAAGATGACAACGGAGATGATACAACAACACCTTTGGCAGGAAATGTGGGAAGAGAAGTTAGTGTTTGAAAAGTATTGTATGTGCGTGGAGTATTTTGTGGTTGGAAAAGTGATGTTATGTTGGGAGTGTATGATGTTGTGTAGAGAGGTTTTTCCAAACAGTGACAATTATGTAGATGTGTATAAGTATCATGATGTAATTAATATAAGGCATTTAAAAGAGGTATTACGAAGCAGAGAAAGTTGGTGTAATAGCTGTTTCAAGAAAACCTTGTTTGGGTTAAAAAATCGTAGTTTATGTGATGATACATTGCATTCTGTTCATGCTGTTAGTCATTGTTTCAATAGACGTAGTTTAATAAGTGATTTACAAAGGAACTTTGAAGTGTGGGAGGAAGAATCTGACGAAGATTAATAAAACAAGTAGTATAAATATAAATGGTTTTATTGTAGCATAGAAGATATACGATATTGTTCATGGACAATTTGATTATATTAATCTTTAACTTGGTTTAAAGTATATTGTTCAGGAGCGTTTAAATATGCTAAAAAATAATTATAATGCGTTTGTGGTATAGGATCTAAATTAAAAGTAAAACCCTTAAAATTAGATTTATGTTTTCGTGCGGAAACACTGGGAGCAGTTGGTATATTAATTTTCAGTGGAGCATCTGGAGCCGGAGCAGTGGTAGTAGGAGACCTTGATGATGGAGCAGGTGGTGCCTGAAGCGTGAGTTCGGTAGGAGGAGGTTTGGAAACAACATTGGAACCAGAAGCTGAACGTCCTTGGGCGCCACAGTTACCATTACCGGGATTAGCATTATGGTCAAGTAATTGAATGGGAATACTACCATTAGCGGCTATTGAGCGAGTATTAAAAATATTACGAGCATGATGATTAGATGGTCGTAAAACATCGCCGACTATGGGACCAATTTTATGATGAGGATTAATATAATCAACTTCTGGTTGGAATTTAGTACGAACGTATTGACCAGGATGACCGTTGCTAACAGTAACTGACATTTCAGCGGTAATAATCAATTCCCATTGCGCTTTAACAATATCATGTTCGTTACCGATATTACGGAGGTTGTACATTCCAAAAGCAAAACGAGGCATGCGTTTAGGAACTCGAGGATTTTGAATATTATAGTCGAGATGATTTTCAACATAGGTATGATCACCCGTATCGTTCCAGTAAATACCGTATGTATATTCTTTATCAAAATGGTTATTATTATTATTATTAATAGTTTTGTGTGCATGAAGAATACTAGGATCGCCTATAGTACGTGTGGGATTAATGGTTGTGTAAGTAGAATGATGAAAAAGTAAACCGTTTGTTGGTTTATAAGAATGTTGAAAAGCTAAACCCAAATGATTAGAACCGTTAATACAATTTTGAAAAAACATTGTTAATTGAGGTTCGTTAGGTTTTTCACGTAGGGCATCTACCCAATCATTGACGTCACAACGTTGAGGATGTGGTAAGAGAAATTCTAGGGGATTATCAAATTCACGTGTTTCAAATTGTGTGGTGATATTTGTAAATCGATCTTGACTCCAAGGTTGATTGGAGGGAATAGGATAGATAGTATCGCCGCGACATTGATCTAAAATGTGTTTTATTTTATCAGCTTTGGTATTGGTTAAATAATGTTGGTCAATATTAAATAAATCTACGAGCATCATTTGAATATTAGCGTTAGCAGTAGTTGCAATACCCGCATTTGTTTCGAATGGTAAACGAACACCTAGGGTGTGGACGGCGACGGTAACTTCATTGCATACAACCGAATTGAATGCGGTCCCAAGGTATATCGTGAAAGCTACCAGGTATAAGGTGAATATAAGGGTCAGTATTAATGCCGTTGTGGTAGGCGTTAGTTTTACTTGTCTGCATAAAGAAACGATATTCCTTACGATACGTAAATGTAGAGGTGTTTGGTGGTTGAGGTTGTCCTCGGTAGATGAGGACGTTGTAAGATGACATACCAGACATCCTTGCTCCGGGTCCAGGTCCTGCTCGTGTGGGACGTTCATTGTCGGTGGTATCCATACTGCTACTTTTACTTAAAGAGGTGGGGGTGTAGATGTTATCATCTGTGTTGGAATCCGGCGACCTAATATCCGGGGTTGGTGGTCGTCTGCGTTTGGCTGGATTGGTGCTGGACATGGAAGGGTAGAGGACTCCTGTGATTGATTCGGTGGCGTATTTGGCGGAGAGTCCGAGCGTTCCAGTAAGAGACGGTAGGTTCGGATGGTGGATGAAATCGTTTCCAAATTGCTAAATAGCTCGTCGATCTGCGTTTCTAATTTCGTCAGATAAAGTAGCGACATTGTAGGACTGATCGTGTAATTGTGCTATACGATCAGCATTATCGGTAGGTGGACCTTGATGTAGTTGATTTCCGGGTCCCAAATATTTGTGACCGGGATATAGTAATTTCTGTAAATAATACGAGTATATTTATTTTTAAAAACCGAAGTTGTTAGCCATATAAATAGTCGTATTACTTACCATATATGTTTAAAGTTGTTCGGTTGCCCACGAGGCTAGTAATGGCCAACATAAAGGATGTGGTTTCTTTATATAGGTTTGTAATTGAGGACAAGTTTTCCAAGTATAGCGAATCATACGTTGATTAAATGCGTCATTGCTTGGAAAAACATGATGATTACTCATTATAATTATAGGTGTGCGGTAAATAATGACATCATCCTTGAATTTTATTTTAGCCGGACACGGATCTCCAGCAAACAACATTTTTATGGTGTCGTGGGCTGCTGATTCACAATTGGGTTCGTTCCATATTAAAATGCGACGGTCGTAGCAATCCTGCAGTGGGAAGTTTTGGGTGCGGTTGAAATTTGCAATTTGTCCAATGTAAATATAAAATGATGTAATAGTATCAAAATAATTTTTTCCAGCACTGGGTGGTGACACAATTTCAAAGCAATTTCGTTTTGGTTTATTTTTTTCTAATAAGTCGTGTAATTCTATGATAAATTGTGCAGTAAAAATGTTTAATTCGGTATCTGTAGCAATGGCGTAATCGTAACATTGAAATTTTAATAAATACAATAACACGTCGAATGAATAATCTATAGAGTAATAATAATTGTCCATAGTAGTTGTTAAAGCATAAAAAATTCGATTTGTAATAGAATGAAGTTTATTGAAATCATGGAAAGTATAAGTTGTTAATTTAGATTTTAATAAATTTATAACGGTACGTACCATTTTATCTTCTTCAGAATTATAACGAAATACGGATAATTTCCAAGCTTTGGTACGTGTTATTGCATTTAATGGTACGCACAAATTGTTAACGATAAAATTTTCTAACTCCTGGGGATCCACTTTTTTTCGCCATTTGGATGCTGGTTGAGTTGTTGAATCCATTGATTGATTATTGTTAGAAATTGTTGATAATCGTCGTTTGGCAGACCCATCTTGATGCGATAGGTAGCGGTCCTCCAACGTTCTTTGTCTGGGGCGGTCATATAATCTTTCATTGGGTACAAATTTAATTCCAGAAAGACATTTGATGCTTCCCCAGGAGCCGTTAATTTCATTAATCCATCGGTTTCCCTGATTGAGATAGTTGAAGATGTTTTCCCAATCATAATTTTTGATTTCGCTAACTGCAATGCTTCGTGATTTTTTTCGTTCAACGCGAAAATGGGTTCCAAGACATTTGCATTCACGGTTCGTCCATCTGCAGCAGTGGATGATGTGTAAATGTTCGTGATGGGGTTGGTCGTGGACGGTAACGATTCCAAGAATGTTTCTTGTTGCTGCTCGAATTGCAGCTTTATATATTTCATAAAATTCTGAATGGTTGCTAAATCGAACGACTTCATGGATGTATTTATATCCTCTTGTATCAAATGCAACCACTCCGTCAATGATTGGGCGCAAAGTAGTTTGACATCCACCGCAAATTGAAGTTGTTCTGATGTTATATTGTCGGTGATATCGGAAAGGTTCATATTGAACCCTGGTGTTGTGTCCTTCATCAAAAGACTCCTCAGTAAATGTAAGAGTACAGTGTGTAGTCTGTTGTCTCGTGAAAGGCGTTTCTTCTTCGTTGGTGGTTGATCCATTGATGGAGTTTGTTGTATTTCGTCGATCTTGGTGTCGCTCATTTTCACGTTGTATTTCACTGGTAGTTGGTGTAGAACTAGTACTTGGCTGATCAGTAGACATGGATGTTACTGTGATTGATTGAAGTTGGCCCTGAGCTTTATATCTTCAGTAAAGAAACCGCCCAGTATTTGTGGTAGAAAATTGAACATGCTGATTGCTTGCCCACTTCTCCAATGGAGAAGTCACCGCCTTAAGTAGCCGCCAAGAATACCCCCTTCTTAAAGAGAATGTCCGTCTAAAAGTAGTAGGGCAAAGAGTGGGGACAAGAGTGAAGTAGTAGGGCAAAGAGTGGGGACAAGAGTGGGGGACATAGGTTAGCTCCTTTCACTTGTCGAGGTGAGGTCAGTTATTGTAGAATATACAGATGTCAGGCCTGGCATTTTTTGTTAGGTTAGTTTATGGAAACTCGTTTCGGCCAAACTAACCTAACAAAAAATGCCAGGCCAGGGGTATTCTTGGCGGATACTTAAGGCGGTGACTTCTCCATTGGGAGAAGTGGGCAAGCAGTCATCATGTTTATTTTCTACCACAAATACTGGGCGGTTCCTTTACTGAAGATATAAAGCTCATGCGCCAACTTCAATCACTCACAGTAACATCCATGTCTACTGATCAGCCAAGTACTTGTTCTACACCAACTACCAGTGAATAGATAACAACCTCCCCGGGAGCGGTACCCCCCAGGACTTCGATTCTCCAGTTCAGACGAGTAGAAATTTGTAAGAGAAATCGCAAGAAGTGGGCGGAGTTCTCTCGAAACACGATAATGTTGCATTCTTGAATATCGGGGAGCACTCCCATTCATGCATTACCAAGAGAATACAATTCTACTGCTAAATTATAATAGAAATACCAACTTTCTCTTGAGAATAAAAATCCCACAAAGGTGTTTTTAAAGAAGATGGATGCCTTCGCCCTGTCGGACACTAAGTTTATAAAATTTTTCCGCCTAAATAAGGAGCTCGCCCGGAATGTTATCGAGTTAGTCACACCTTATATAGTGGAACCTTCAAGGCGCTCAGCTCTTAGTGCTGAAACCAAGGTAAGTATTTGGTTGTAAGCCTGAAACATTTATACCTACTATTATTTACTGAGGTGCTGGTAGCCCTAAAGTTTTTTGGATGAGGCAGTTACCAAGAGATAACTGGTACAAATAGTTATACTGGAGTTAGTCAATCCAGTGTAAGTCGAGCAATCCGGGAAGTATGTGATGCCTTAACTCAGCCACATATTTTTCAACAGTGGGTGCATTTTCCAAGGAATATTCGTGAATTGGAAAATCGAAGAAGAAGGTAAGCCACATATTTAGTTTAAGGTCACAGGGCACTATGTATAATTTCTGATTTAGGTTTTATGAAAAATATGAATTTCCCGTAGTAATAGGAGTTATTGATTGCACGCATGTGGCAATCGTCTCTCCAAAGCGAAATGATGATATATATCCTGAACACATTTATGTTAATAGAAAAAACTACCATTCTATAAACGTACAATTGGTAAGAAAATTTTAAATATTTTGTATGTAGGTAACCAGTGATCACTTTTTTTTAACAGATTTGTGATGAAAATTTAAAAATAATGAATGTGAATGAAAGATTTTCGGGAAGTTGCCACGATTCACATATTTGGAGACAATCAGCTGTGTCTGAAACAATGGAACAAATTTATAGACAGAATAATAACAATATATTTTATCTTATTGGAGATTCAGGTTAATATGAATTTTGTTATCTATTTATTATTCTGCAGTTTATAGATAGTATACAGGTTTTAGGCGATGCGCCAACTTTTATTAAGAATAAAAATTGCTGAGAAATGCATACCTAATAAAATTTTTTTTCTATGGTGCAGACTTTTATCACTCACTTTATATGCATAAAATAATCAGTTATGAATTAAATAGTTTTTATGGTGCTAAAAATTTAGATATTTATGTCACTATTGTAATTGATTGTTTTTTCAGGTTATCTACTGCGACTATGGCTTTTAACACCCCTACAAGATGTGGAACCTGGTACTCCCGAAGAAAGATTTAATAATCAATTTAAAAGTATACGAAGTATAATTGAACGGTGTAATGGGAGTTCTCAAGAATAGATTCAGGTGCTTGATAAAACACAGGGTGTTGCATTATACTCCTGAAGTGGCCTCAAAAATTATTAACACCTGCATCATTCTGCATAATATGTGTGTTCAGCATAATGTGCCCGAACCTGATGAAGAAATGTTAAATGCAGATTGGGGAATGAATATTATTGACAACAATCAACTAGTTGAGGCTCAGGCTAACATTGACAGAGTTAATCCAGATCTAGCAGCATCACGAGTTTTGCAACAGCGTATTATTAGACAACATTTCAATAATTAAAATTGTTACTTTTTTGTTTTATTAAAAATATCAAAATACATACAAAAAATTATTTATTATTACTTATTATTTATTACCTTTGTACATTGTATTATTTATTATTTATTGCCACAAGTGCTTTTAAAATATTAGAATTTGTTTCGAGATTTGCCTGCAAAAATTCCAATTCCTTAGCTTGGTAGGCCCTTCGAGCGGCTTGCTCTTCAACCAAGATTTCCAGTTTTCTTTTGCGGTAATTGGTTTCCTGAGAGGTTTTTTTGTCAGAAATTTTAAGTAAATCTAGGGTTAAGCTTAAAGATTTACTTAACCTAACAGATTTTGTCAACCGTTTCTTCTTATCTGCAGGCTTTTTGTATACGACCTTGGAAGACCCTGCTTCATCAACGGATGCCGTACTGCCTGGATTTTGTGGTGAACCAACACTAACGGCAGAAGATTCGATGTCGTTTACTGTAATAATAATAGGCTGAATTGCACTTTCTTCGGCAGTGATGTTTTCAGGACTCTCATGTTGCATATCATCCTGCAGCTGCTGGTTTTCATCATCCGAGTACTATAATATACACAATTTTATTATGAGCATCCTAAGGCATATGATACTAAACCTACCTCATAAGTAAATTTGACTTCTGATTCGGTTGCATTAGGATTTCCATCCACACATGTGGTATCCATCAAATCCAAAACGTCATTATCGAAGTCTGAAAATGTTTCTTTTGATTTGGCACCACCTCCAGTTCCGACAGCATGACGACGAGTTTTGACTGCTTTGGCTTTCGTATTCTTTTTTATATCTTGCCAAGTCCATAGACAAAAAAGTAATTTTTTTAATTGTACTAATCAAAAATTGTAGATATTACTTACTTTGCACCATTTATACCACTCTTTGTTTGCACCTCCGGGAATTGAATTAAGCGTTTTTGTAATATCGCACCACAAAAGTTGCGCTTCCTTTTTGGTCAAATTTGCAAAATTTCCACTCACAAGAAACGGATTTTTACTTAAAAACTCGGTTAGCAACTGTTTTTGTTGTTTGGTGACATGTGCAGCATGTGCAGTTCTCGTAGGAGTAGAAGTAATGGCACTTTGGAGACTTTGGTTTAATACATTTAAAACGTTAAAATCACTTTCATCCATAATAAA